>CABFVX010005714.1:21005-47588 GCA_902151425.1 Timema shepardi | reverse complement strand
GGAAGAAGGGGAGGTAGGGGGCGATATGCGTGCCGGTCTGATGTTTAGACAGTCGACAGTCGACCAGTGTCGTAGATAAGAAACGATTATTACTGTACCTGACTGTTGTGTAGACGCGAGTGTTATCGAGCTCTTATTCTGGGGTATTTCTCCGTCTCTCGGTGAGGTTAGCAGGCTAAACACGTGTACTGTGTCTTGCTTTGTTTCATACTACCCCCCACATTGTTAGGGGTGTACATCTTGCGATCAGACGCTGCCACGTGATCTTGTCAAGCACTAGGAAGAGAGGATATTGTGTTGATGTTTTTGTTACGATTGTTTATCCTAAAGCACCAGGCGCTTGATTTTTTTTTTCTTATTAACAGGCTCTATTAGCAGATGGTTTACAAAACTCATTCCAAGCTCACCCGGACGATAAATAAATCTATTGCGAGTTCGAGGTTAAGAATAGTCGACCAGAAGTCACTTTTTCGATTCGGTGATTTTGTTGAGCAAACTTGTAAGTTGTCATTAGAGGATGTTGTTTGAATAGGACTCCTTGTATATGTGTGTGTATAGCTCTTGTAGCAGATAGAACACACATTTTGGTCTTTCTACACAACACACATTATGTGATGCTCTTCATAGTAACAGCAGCACACATATCACGTGCTCTATAGGATCACGTGAATCTTGTGAATGGTAGGTGGCATTAATGTGTCATTTCCTGCAAGGCCGGTCACTCTGTTTGGTTGTGGTGAGGACAAAACAGCCACAGAGCTATTATCAAGTCGTAGAGGCCATTAGCCTAAATTATTCATATTCATTGCAGGACGTTAAGATATTTTTAATATGGTAATTATGGTAGTTCTAACGAAGAAGTAAGTCAAGGGATGCAGCGACCACAGTACCATCAGCCTCATCTCTCATGTGGGGAATATCGTGGCAAGAATACTCAAAGGTGACCTGGCGGTTTAGGGGTAAGGTGTCAGACTTCTGTGCTGGCGTCCAGGGTTCAATCCTCGGTCGCGGCACAGGTTTATCTGATTGCCAAACCCTTCCTTCACCTCTGACAAGACATCTTGTGAATGTGGGGAATGCCAGGCCTCCACCGTGGTTCGGATNTGTGGGGAATGCCAGGCCTCCACCGTGGTTCGGATCCCACGTTAAACTGTAGGTCCTCCATTTCATCTCACAATCACCCTACCATTACACATTAGCGTAAGTGCGTATAACCCAGATGGGTAGTAAGACGCGGTGCTAATAATAATAATAATAAGAATACTCAACAGGCGACTGGAACAGGACACAGAAAGTATGGTGGAAGAAGAACAATTTGGATTCAGAAAAGGAAGCAGAAATGCCGTCGGTATGCAGAGAATGATTTCAGAACGAGTGCTGGAAGTCGAGGAAGAAGTCTACATTGGTTTCATCAACTGGAGGGACAGGAGGAGGAGTGAGACAGGGATTCTGCTTGTCACCCAGTCTGTCAACTGGTATGGAGAGTGGCTGGTCAGAGAAACCCTGGGGGGACGGGGAAATTTCAGGATAGGAGGTCACGTCAACCCAATAAAATATGCTGATGATCTAGCATTGATTACCAGAAATAAAGAAGAGTTGCAAGAAACGATGGACCGGCTATTGGAGACAGGGAGAAGATATGGCCTGGAGACCAACATGGAGAAGTCAAGAATGATGGTGATTTAAAAAAATGAAGAGCCAATGAAAATCAAAATTGGAAAACAAAGCAGTTAAAGTATCTGGAAAGTGCCAACAAAGGATGTCTGCTGCACCAAGGAAATAGGTAGAGGATCACCGTGGTCATGAAGCTTCCAACAAGAAGAGGTCACTGCTGACCAGAGAGTTGAGTTTGGAACTGAGGAGGAAACTGATGAAATGATACATTTGGAGCAGAAACTTGGACTCTCAGGAAGATTGAAAATAAATACTTGGAGAACTTTGAAATGTGGAGCTGGAGAAGACTTGATAAGATCAGGGGGACAGACAGGAGGACAGATGAACAAGTCCTAAGAAGAGTGGGTGAGAAGATCAGGGGGACAGACAGGAGGACAGATGAACAAGTACCAAGAAGAGTGGGTGAGAAGATCAGGGGGACAGACAGGAGGACAACTGAACAAGTACCAAGAAGAGTGGGTGAGAAGAGAACCATTTTGGATGTGATTCTTCGGCACAAAGCTAACTGGATTAGAGACATCCTTAGGAGGAACTGTCTTCTACACGACGTCATAGGAGGAAAGGTTGAGGGGAAGAGGAGCTTAGGAATGAGGAGAATTCAAATATTGGATAACTTGCGGGAAAGAAGAACGTTATTGGAGCTGAAGGAGGAGTCAGAGGACAGGGCGCATTGGTGATCTAAGTTCACTGACGAAAGGAATGAACCTGCCATAAGACAACACCTAATAATAATAAAATATAATAATCGTTATTAAGGTGCCTATCTCTTCTGGGATCGCACTTATCACTCAAGTATTGCTGATGCTTCATGGAATACTTGCCATATTCCTGACCTTACGGTTATGTCACCCTTGTGGGAGAAGATATGCAGATCCACGCTGATAGTTTAGTCTGGAGCCAACTACAACAGATCATATCTTCTCGCCATATTTTATATTAGTCTATTAATTTGTCCAGCTGACTGCAATACAGTTTGATATGCTTCTATAGTTTTATAGAACCTTCTAGACTAAGTCTCCCTGTCTGCATATACACACCATGTGGTGTTAGGAGTTGATGTTGATTGAATTCTCATGTTGACCAGAAACCGGTTAGATCCTATTATAAACATGTAGGACCAATGGGCGGAGGGCATATCTTTGTTCTGAAGCTGCTGGTTTATCTATGAAGGAAGACTCGACTTGTGGTAGTTTATAGCTAGCTCTCACATAATGTGTTGAGACCAGGGCTGCGGAGTTGTACAGTAGCCCCATGACTTCTTTGGTGCTGACTGACAGCTCACAACTCACTTCTGACAGTCAACATCTAGGCATACACCTAAATTGTGACCGTCAGAAGTGACAGCTGCTAAACACATGTTTTTGCAGATCATATGGTTCGGCGTAGGGATACATAATTCAGTCTGGTAACGTTTCAAAGTTGTCAGTCAGCACCAAAGAAGCCACGGGGCTACTGTAGTCGGTGGTAGAAAGGTACAGACTCAGACCAATTTAGTTTTTTTGTTCAGATTGTAGTAAACTAAATATATTTCATGTTCTACTGACCAAGAGCCTGGTGACCAAGTGTTGGGGTTGAAACGCCCTGTGCTACCATTTTAGTATTTTATACTATGTACAATAGTAATAACAAATGTACTGTGTTAACATTATTTTGATGAATATTTTTATTACGTATTATTAATATAAATTTACCGTTAATAAAGGAGTCGGAAAGTTTAACTCACTGTATTGTGAACGTGTTTAGCAGGTGTTAGCTCGGTCAGTTCACTGTATTGCGAACGTGTTTAGCAGGTGTTAGCTCGGTCAGTTCACTGTATTGTGAACGTGTTTAGCAGGTGTGAACTCGGTCAGCTCACTGTATTGTGAACGTGTTTAGCAGGTGTTAACTCGGTCAGCTCACTGTATTGTGAACGTGTTTAGCAGGTGTTAGCTCGGTCAGTTCACTGTATTGTGAACGTGTTTAGCAGGTGTTAACTCGGTCAGCTCACTGTATTGTGAACGTGTTTAGCAGGTGTGAACTCGGTCATGCTCACTGTATTGTGAACGTGTTTAGCAGGTGTTAACTCGGTCAGCTCACTGTATTGTGAACGTGTTTAGCAGGTGTTAACTCGGTGAATGTGCCAAGTTGTGGTTAACTGTAGAAAGTTGTATTTGACTGGGGGCTACAATGGTATTTGGAGATGTGAATGGGGGTGATGTACCCCAAAATAGTGCCCCCTCTAATGGTGCGGTGAAAAGCTGGTCGGCAGTCAACGTGGACGAGAGAAGGACCAATGTTAATCCATCAATAGCAAAGGTATGCTATGACCACCGTTGGTGTTTATTTATCAATTTTAGGGGAGAGACATCGCTGTTTTTAGCGAGTCTCTTCCACTGGGTTCTGTTGTGTGTATTATACTGTTTCAAACTTCTCTTCTTGATGTGTTCTTGAATATTATCTCTTCAGCTCTTCTTCCCTGGTATCTTCATTACCATCTTCCTCTGTCTCACATACCATCCGTCTCACCTCCTCATGAGTCTTCTCTACCTCCTCTACCCCGTGCACTAGATCCAGGGGGGGGGGGGGGGGGGGGCTATAAAATATTTCCTTCTTTGTCTTTTGATTTCATTTAGTTGTAAACATTTAAATCTGTAAATTGAAGACTTAGCTTAATTTCCGGTTTGCGTGAATCAAATTGAAACGTATACGGACACAGATTCAGGTTATAGGATTAACAGGGGGTCAACCATCTGGGAAAACGGGAACAAGCCGGGAATTTGAAGTGATTGGGGGAAAATATGAATAAGTCGGGAATTTGGTAAATTACAATAAAAATCTGGAAAAATGTTATTTTACTCGAAATATGAAATATAATAATCAGTAAATCAGTAAATAATAATGTTATTCAAATTTAAAAAGATGTTTATTTAAAATTTAAAAGGTTATTATTATTTATAAAAAAGTTAATAGAAAAATGAGGGGGAATTAGAAGGATTTAAGTTGGGAAATCAGGGAATTTGATTGGTCATGTTGACTAGACACCATGAGCAATGATATATAAACCAATAAATACTCCTAATCAAGAGTTAGATGAAATATGGCTAAAAAGTTCTTCTTATTATGGTAGCTTATAAACTAATCTTTATATTGTTTATTGAGTTAGAAAAGGGGTATTATTTAACTCCAGATATTGTTGGGTATTTTGGGGCTCTAAGGATTAGTTTGGTCCTGTTAAATTAATGAAGGTAAGTTTTATTTTAACCCTGACCAAGCTCACTACGGTTTCACCACCCAGCCAAATGTGGGTGCATTTCCTCCTAATAACCCTCATCAGTCTGTGTCCAGGTGACATGTTCTACAGTGGTGTTGTTGTTGTCCGCAGGTGCGGGGCCATCAGAGAGCACCCTCCGGTTCTCGGGAGTTCAAGGAACTAACCAAGCGAGACGCGCTTAACCAGTTGAACCATGAGCTGGATCGGTTACATGCGAGTGTGCCCGAGTCCAGGAAGCCTTCGGTCCGCAGAGAGCTCGACGGCTTCTCCCGGCTGTTTAACAGGTTCCTCCAAGAAGAGGGGCCCTCTGTCCAGTGGGAGAACATCGAGAAGCTCCCGGAGAATGCGGTGAGTGGCGTCTCTTGGCCTATACCCACCTGTACCCCTCTATGTAGTGGGAGTTCTAGGAGGCCCCTCCATCAACATTCTATGATAGTTGTGTCATACATAATCAGGGTTAGAAAAAAAGTTTTTATAAAAAACTAGCTCCCTTGTTTGTATTTTTTTTAAATGGTTAAACTTTGATTTCCACATATACTCCATTCACAGTAGGAATTACTCTCTGAAGGTCTTTTTTCCTACCAATATCCTACTATATAGTAGATTTCTGGCAGGGAAAAAGGCCTTTAAGAAGACAATTCCTGCGGTGAACGGACTTTATGTGCTGTATTTAGATTAATCATCTGGCCTCAGGACCTCGGATACATTTGTGCAAAGAGTTAGGTTTAAATTAAACAGTAAATTTGTAAATGGTATTAATAACGCAACTAATATGTTGAACACTGGATATGTTATGCCAACTGTAATCACACTTCTTTCATATAATTATATTAAAAAACAAGGTTATACATTATATGGTCAGATAGTATTTACTGTTAGAACTCATTGAGTAATACACACACTTGTTTTTAATTTCAGACTACAATTAGAAATCACTATAAAAACACAATTTTTGTATTTTTTTGAAAGAAATTAGTTTATAATGGCTATTTTTGAAAACTGTAGCTTCGATTGATGGATACATGTTTCGATTAAATCCAAGCGGACTAATTTTCTAAGCACCATGTCTTACTACTCATTCGAGTAATACGCTTATGTGCTAGGAATGAGTAAGGTTGAATTTATAGGAAATATACCGGCATTTGCATGGAGAGCGTGGGGAAAACATTCAGGAAAAAACACTTTCAGTACACCCACCTGTGTTCGAACCTCGATCCCTCCATCATCAGCCGTTTTAGTTTATTGCGAGGGTGTAATGAGGTGGACTGGATAGAACTAGCTCAAGATAGTGTAATGAGGTGGACTGGGTAGAACTAGCTCAAGATAGGGATATGTGGCATACGTTTGTAAGTGTGGCAATGAACTTTGGATTTATTAATGCCTTAGAGTAAGTGAAATATCATTTATGAAACCCATCATTGTCGACTACACCAAGGTTTGGGAGTTTGTTAGCTGATAAGACTTTAATAAACGTGATCATGTACCAATGCTGCAAGACTAAATTACCTTTTAAATTAGTTCCAAGAAGTTTATGTTTGAATTATGTATTTCACATGTTCAGCCCACTCCATTTTAAATTGTGTTGCTTACAGGTGCGTGACTATAGCACGTTGACGAAACCCACCACGGATCAGCTCCACGAGATGCTCAATAAGTTGGTGGTGATTAAGCTGAACGGTGGTTTGGGCACCTCCATGGGGTGCCATGGACCCAAGTCGGTCATCCCCGTCAGAAGCGACCTCACCTTCCTGGATCTCACCGTGCAGCAGATAGAGGTACCAACAGTTGAACTTTTAATAGCGTGTGTGTCAACCTCAGCATTGATGTTAAAAAAACAGTTGTTTCGTAGGATTATAATACGAGGTTAGTTGTGGACATGTTTGTCTGAAAGATTAAATTGATTCGAGACCTGCAAAATAGCTGTCGATTAGTTAGTTCCTGTGCCACTGCGAGGTACCAACCTTGTAAAGTTTCGAACATTGGATTCTTCTAGAAACTATTATTATTATTAGCACCGCGTCTTACTACCCATTCGGGTTATACGCTCTTACGCTAATGTGTAATGGTAGGGTGATTGTGAGATGAAATGGAGGACCTACAGTTTAACGTGGAATCCGAACCACGGTGGAGGCCTGGCATTCACAAGATGTCTTGTCAGAGGTGAAGGAAGGGTTTGGTAATCAGATAAATCTGTGCCAGGACCGAGGATTGAACCCCGGCCGCCAGCACAGAAGTCCGACACCTTACCCCCTAGACCGCCAGGCCACCCTCATAGAAACTATTAAAAGGGAGTTTTCATGTTAATTGGGGGCAAGAGGATAATAATAATTGCTATACATTTGTTAGTAAATTGTTTATTTTGCTTAAAAAAAAATATTTAAAAAACATATTAATTATAAAACTAAAAGCAGTACAAATTCAGTACCGGTATGGTTAAAAAGTAATTTTTAATTGATAATTAAAACCTGCCAAATACGGAGAATATTCAAGGAGAACAGCAAAATATTCACTGAAGATTTAGTTTGTAGACAAAACATGGAAACAAAATTACATCCATATCCCATTCACTTGTTTATGGGTTCTTAAAAATATATTAATTTAAATTTAGGTAAATACCTGTAAAATGTTATTAAAATCTGCTATACAGGAAGTGTGCGGCTTTCGAAGCCCAGAGGTTCCCCACCCCTGGCGTGGATGTTAACATTCCTGGCGTAGGAATTTGTTTGTTATCAAGTGAGCAAAGTTAGTAACGTGAGGTGTTCTCCCCCGTGTAGCACCTCAACAGGACGTACAAGGCCAACGTGCCGCTAGTTCTGATGAACTCCTTCAACACAGACGAGGACACGCAGAAGATTATCCGCAAGTACAAGGGTCTTCAGGTTGAGATCTACACCTTCAACCAGAGTTGCTTTCCTCGCATCAACCGGGACTCTTTGCTGCCGGTCGCCAAGAACTCCGACATAGAGGCTGACATCGAGGCGTGAGTTGCCCTTTCATCTTGATACCACGTTATTAACAAACATGTCCCCCAAAATGTGCTCCTTAGCACTACAGGTGTCTTGTTAGGTACAACTTATTCTACTCAAACTATTCCTTAAGGCGATTGGCCCTTTTACAGAGCCGTGTGACTAAACGGCTATCGTCAAGAATTTCTATTGTCTTGTACCATTGGCAGCATAAAGACACAACATGGTCGCCGATGGCTGACACATCGACGACAGCTCTTAGTAGCCGACGAAAGCCACGTCCTTCACAAACTATACCCGGATAGCTCACTGTAAGAGCATTGCCACACAAAGCCAAAGGTCCCGGGTTCTATTCCCGTGTGCAGATACTATTTTTCAATTTTATTTGATTATAATCGCGATACGACTCGTGTTCGTAGTTAAAATCATTAACACCCCAAACTTTATCTTTCGTGTATACTTAGTTGTATAGAGTTTCTGTCGTCTATATTGGGTAGAGTTGTCAGTTTACATGTAATCTATTTTCAGATGGTACCCACCCGGTCACGGTGATTTCTATGAGAGCTTCCAGAGTTCTGGTCTCCTTAAAAAGTTTATTGAACAGGTGAGTTTAACTGAGCGTTTTAATTATTCACCCTGTCAGCATTAAACATGATCAACATCACCTACTTTTCAACGACATTTTAGGTGTTAATACTCAAACGCTAAGCCATGCACATCCATAGATATTCATGTATTTTACAAAGAGGTGTGCTATCCGCAAGAATCGGCCTAAATAATATAATAAATAGACCAAATGAATAGAGAAATTCTAAAGCAGTTTTTGGCTAAACATCCCAAGTTAACCGGCAACACTGATACATGTTGAAAATAGGGCCGGGAATACTGCTTCATCTCCAACATCGACAACTTGGGCGCGACCGTGGACCTCAGCATCCTTAACCTGCTTCTCCATCCGACAGACAAGACACCAGAGTTTGTCATGGAGGTCACGGACAAGACCAAGGCGGACGTAAAGGTCAGTCTCAGTTATACCAACATGTCACTCATGATGAACATATACAATATAAACTGTGAACACTGGGAAAACTTAACAATAATTTCAGAAAATATTAGCAACTTAAACCATATAATATATGGATATAAGATAAGGGTTCTGTTAAATATAATGTAACAGCATTTACCAGACAATATGGCGACTTCCATTCTTGTGGTGTTGACCCTGCTAGTGATGTTCCAGGGGGGTACTCTCATACAATACGAGAACAAGCTGCGTCTACTTGAGATAGCCCAGGTGCCCAAGGAACACGTGGACGACTTCAAGTCCATCAAGACGTTCAAGTTCTTCAACACCAACAACCTCTGGGTCAAACTGGATGGTGAGTGGCTTGACATTTCATAGCTCAAACTGTTGTTATTATTATGTTGGTAGTCATGATGGTCACTATAACGTGTGGAAAAAATCAACGTGACAAAGTTGGCAAGTATTTGGTGGCATATGCGCTCGACGCGTATTTGTAGCCCCAGTTTGAAGAGTCTGTGTGAGATGAATGATGGCTTATTTGGTGTTTGTAAACGAAACCCCGCTACTCCAGAATCTCCTTGTGAGCATCGTGTCCAAGGTAAAATGACTAAATTAGCTCAAAAAAACTTGCTCAAAGGTGATGCCACTCTTTCAGCCTGTCCACGGCGATGTCAGGGGTCCGATCAATCCTACATCATATGACGGTAAGAGATATGTACCTAACCTACTTGACGATGATGGTCACTTTACCTCTGTTTATACGATCGAGGGAAATTCTGAGGTATTTGAGGGGTTCAATAATTATGAAGTTCTAGCAACTGTTCATTTTAATGAAAGAATAAGGTTCTTCGGGTGTGACTGAGGTGGTGACTGAGGTGGTGACTACTTATCTCCAGAGATGAGAAACACTTAGAATTCAAAGGTATACAGTTTGAATGTACCATCATAGACACACCCTCACAAAATGTAGTAAGTTAATACATGAATAGAAAGCTTATGGACCGTGTGTGGGGTATGCTACTAAACACTGATGGATCGTGTGTGGGGTATGCTACTAAACACTAATGGGCCGTGGGATGAGCAGGGCTCGTTGTCTTAGCTTGGAAATTTTAAATTTAAAATAACTATTTTTCACACATCTGACATAACTTAACGTAAATGTTCACTCCCTTCAGTTTATATTCCATTGTTACAGCCATCGAGCGAGTCCTCGAGGAGAACACACTAAATATGGAGATAATCGTCAACAACAAGTCGCTGCCCAATGGACTGAACGTAATCCAGCTGGAGACTGCGGTCGGAGCGGCCATGAAGACCTTCGAAGGAGGACTGGGTGAGCAAAAACAAGAACCAACACCACCCGCTTTGGTGGCCACACGGTCTCAAGGCGTCACTGACGAATGATGACGGGGAGAGATCAAGATCTGAATACCAGTTTAATGTACTGAGGGTGGTCTTCCATAAATGTGTTTCCACTCTCCCTCCACACAAATGTGGGTGCACTTCCTCTAAATCCATCCTTCCTCATTCCTAACACATTAGAATAATTAGTGTATATGCCATTATTATTATTGTTATTATTGTTGTTATTGTTTATTATTATTATTTATTATTATTAACTATTATTATTTATTATTATTAATTATTATTATTTATTATTATTTATAATTATTATTATTATTTATTATTGTTATTATTATTGTTATCATTGTTATTATTGTTGTTATTATTGTTATTATTGTTATTATCATTGTTATTAATATTATTGTTGTTATTATTATTTATTATTAACTATTATTATTTATTTTTATTAATTATTATTAATTATTATTATTATTGTTATTATTATTTATTATTATTAACTATTATTTATTATTATTTATTTTTATTAATTATTATTATTTATTATTGTTATTGTTGTTATTGTTATTATTATTTATTATTGTTATTATTGTTGTTATTGTTATTTATTATTGTTGTTATTGTTATTTATTATTATTAACTATTATTATTATTTATTATTATTATTAGTTTATCGCGTATTGAGACCAAATCTCCGCCATGTTGTGTGCCAGGTATCAATGTTCCTCGTAGCCGGTTCTTGCCGGTCAAGAAGACGTCGGACCTACTGCTAGTCATGAGTAACTTGTACAGTCTCAAGAATGGCTCCTTGGTAATGAGCCCCCAACGAATGTTCCCTACGACGCCTCTTGTCAAGTTGGGCGACAACCACTTCTCCAAGGTAAACACAAACAATCGTTAAGTTGCTTATGATTAATATACTGTACTGATAGGAGCATAGTCGGATAAACTCAACAATACATCCCCAACCCCCACCCCCTGGTCTTCTACTGGGGGTGGCGGTGGTGGTGGTGGTATCATCTTCTGAGGTTGGGACACCCTGTAGGTGTGGCTTTTTTATGGCCATAAGCCATGGTATTGACCTAGTAGCTCCATCTATCAACTTTAATATGAAGTATTCAGATTGTCTAAAATCTCGGTGGTTCAGTGATAGATGGCATTACTATAACTTATCGCAATGAAATGTTGATTCTCCAGGAAATATTCTGCCTACCAATGTTCAATGCCCGCACCAGGAATCAACTAGGATCTCATTAAACTTAAGAAAATATATGTTGAAATATTATACCTGGATACAGGAATTGAACCACAGACCTTTGACTAAACATGCCAATGCTTGAATATTTGAACAATATTTATAAGGGGTATATAATTTGTACCAAATGCTACTTTCAATATTCAAGGAAACTATGAATTTATTTTTTCCAATTACCTTGTCTCATTTTTTTCCATTGCAGTCCATTTAAATAGAATTATTGTCTTGCATTAAAAATAAAATAAAAGAGTAAGCCTTAGGAAATGGACATTGGCGGCAGCCGACACAGTGACAGAAATGTCAAGTGTCAACTGTGTTCTCTCCATTGTGAAAGCCATCTTATGTCTTCTGGATGTTCTCTGTTTTAACCCTCCTCCTAAATAACAAATAGCGAGCGAGGGGGAGGTTCTCCTCACACAGATATATTACTGTCACTTGAGAATGTCCCCATATATTTGCTTGTGTAACCACATGTGCGTGTTATTACCAGGTAAAAGAGTTCCTGTCCAGGTTTGAGAATGTCCCCATATATTTGCTTGTGTAACCACATGTGCGTGTTATTATCAGGTAAAAGAGTTCCTGTCCAGGTTTGAGAATATTCCAGACCTGATTGAGCTGGACCATTTAACTGTCTCCGGGGATGTTACCTTTGGACGAGGAGTTGCCCTCAAGGTAATAACAAATTTGTAAAATTAACTCATATTATTCACGCTTACCCCTTCCCCGTTAGAGAGTTTTATTATTGTGTGCAAGCAAATATTGTATCATTAGTAATATGTTCTACAGTCTACTAGTGCAGACTTTATATTTTTAAATTATATAACATTTGAATTTGTGTGTAAGAATATTTATTTCAATATTTTAAGGTTTAAATTAGGAGGGATAGCCAGCACACTTACCTTGGTGATACTGGAGTAGAAATTGTTTAGATATAACACTAAAAAACACATTTTTAAGGACAATCTTTCACTGTCACAGACAGCTTCATCAGGTCAGGAGAGTAGACTGATGAAGTTGTCTGTGACAGTGAAAGCTTGTCCTGTGTTTTTTAGTGTTATATCTAAACAATTTCTACTCCAGTATCACCAAGGTAAGTGTGCTGGCTATCCCTCCTAATTTAAACCATGATTCAGCCTAGTGCTCTATTACAAATAATTTCAATATTTTAATTATTTTCTTGGATCCTTACTACTTTTAAAACCTCACTATAATAAATAACAAATTAATGAACGCACTTGTGTGTATGGTATACATCTGTCGGTACAGGCGGCAGAGTTGTAAATCTGCCCCTGCCCCCATGTTGTGTTTAAATGACATGTTTCAACCCCGGTTGTCATATTTCAGGGCACAGTCATAATCATAGCCAACCACGGCGACAGGATCGACATTCCATCTGGAGCAAACCTGGAGAATAAGATTGTGTCCGGCAACATGAGGATCCTGGACCACTAACGTTGAGCGTCCTGTGATTAGTACCGAACGTTTTCATATGTAAATAGTTGTCTAGTGCGTGTCCTCACGGTGATAACTAGCTAGACTATATTAGTGCCACGCCAATATGTGATGTCAAACAAATTGTACAAATAGATATAAGAATGTATATGTGTTAAAATATTAGCAAAGTAATTTGTGATTTTAATTGCACGGCGATATTGTGTTGTTGGTGTATTAGGGGTTTTAATTTGGTATACATCTTTTAGCTTGGGAAAAAATAATGCTTTTTCTATTTCATGGTGTATCATTGTTTAGTTTGTTTTGAATTTATTCACATGTATTATGTATCACAGAGAGGTTCATAAAGGGCCCTTTACAATAAAGTCACATACGTTCTATTGAATATCCTGTTATTGTTATTTATATATGTGTCTATATTTTTGTGAACATTATTATTATTATTATTATTGCTATCATACTTCTGTATCTTTTGTAAGTTGGATTGCATACTTCATACTTTCACCAGTGACCCTAGTTTTGAAACTTGCGAGTAGCGAGTTGTAATCTCGCGAATATCTTGGGTGTGACACTAGTGGTTAGCGAGAACAGCCGAACATCACGGTAGACAGGTCTTATTGAAGAGAGCGACACGAGATTATTTTAGGTGAACCCTGCAGTTCTGCTGTAACTGTTCTCAGAAAGATGGTTGGTTTGTATGAAAGAAAAGACGACGACTTAATTAACACTACTCGATTAATATCTCTAATATTAGCTCAATCGGTAGAATGGCTTTTCAAGCTAAGAATAGGGGTTACAGGTTCATTCCTCATTGGGTGTAACTATTTTTTCAAAGATCATCTTATTGAAAAAAATAAACAATTTTTTTAATTCATAAATTGATATAACTCTATAAGGAAAACCTCTTTTTTTCTTTATGAGGTAGTTGTATATATTTGGAAGAAATTACAGGAAAGGTGGATAGAAACATATAAAAGGGGGATGAACACAACATGGCCTTTACAATGAAAAGAAGAACACAGTTCACACTTTACACTGCTGCCAATGGACAAAGAGGTAATGGCTGCCTATTGTAAGAAAATTGATCGTCACCGCCCAATCCCCCGACCCAGGTTTCATTCTATCGGAACTCATCAGGGAGGAGTGTGAAACGCGCAACAATCCACCTTTCCTATACCTTCTTCCAAATATCATACAATTAATTCATAAATTGTATTAATTTAAGGTACATTATATTTTAAAATATTTATCAAAAAAATATTTGATACTTGATCCTATGAATATTTACCCAATATTTTTATTAAGGTAATTTACTAACAACCCAAATTAAAAGCTACACCATCTTAAAAATGTTGTGTACAGGTGATTATTTAAACGCAATATTATTGCATTTTAAAACATCTATGCAATCCTAATAATATTGGGCTTGCCAACCTTTCACAAGCCTACCTATCATATTCACGTTTTTTTTAAACATTTCCGAATAAAAAATAAAACTATATTGATACTATAACAATTGTCCGATGATTTATTTTGGAATCTCCAGCTCTGAAGACAAACCCAATATCACCCAAGCTACGTTAGCCCGAGTTTGAATAAAAACATTTTGATATATAACTTTTAGTTTATTCTAGGGGTAGACGGGATGTTGAACACTCGAGAAAATGTCAAGAATTTATCCTTTCCCAAACATTGGGCGGGAAATTATAGCCTTAAACTCTGATATGCAGTGTCTTAGACTATATCCACCAGAGATATGGCAGTGTCTTACTACCCGTTCGGGTTATACGCACTTACGCTAATGTGTAACGGTAGGGTGATTGTGAGATGAAATGGAGGACCTACAGTTTAACGTGGGATCCGAACCACGGTGGAGGCCTGGCATTCCCCACATTCACAAGATGTCTTGTCAGAGGTGAAGGAAGGGTTTGGCAATTTAAAAGAGTTAAACTATTTTTTTTTTTTATTTGCTGTTTGGTGAGTAAGGAGAAAGGATGATGGGTGGATGAAGATATCCAGATGGCGCTCGGAACGCCTAGATTTTTTAAACTGAAAGTACTGGTGCAATATACTAGAACTTTTCTAAGAAAATTTAAAAATTCAAAAATACTGTTTTGAGAATTTTTGTTGTTTTGTTTTATTTTTATATAATTTTCTGATGTATTTCTTAAATCTTATTGAGAGTCAAATTTGTTCATTCATATTAGCATTTTTTTTTCAATTTTTCAACCAAATTTTCACTGGAAAGGGCATTAGACGAAAACTGGAATGTTTTGACCACTCTCAAAATTTGTTGCTGATAACATTTTTTTTCTTCAATTTTGAGTAGGCCCCCTCGTTATATCTCCGATGGGGGACAAAGTAAAAGTCTGTATTTTATACCACAGATATTTCTATTTAGTAAGAACATGATACCAACATTTGATAGCTTTGTTTTGCAGAATAAGGAACAATGTTGAGCTTAGATTTGATTGAAATTCTTGTTTTCCTGTTCATATTGATGAACCATTTATTATTATTATTATTATTATTATTATTATTATTATTATTAGCACCGCGTCTTACTACCCGTCCGGTTTATACCCACTTACGCTAATGTGTAACGGTAGGGTGATTGGGAGATGACATGGAGGACCTACAGTTTAACGTGGAATCCGAACCACGGTGGAAGCCTGGCATTCCTCACATTCACAAGATGTCTTGTCAGAGGGGAAGGAAGGGTTTGGTGATTCAGATAAATCTATGCCGGGACCGAGGATTGAACCCCGGCCGCCAGTACAGAAGTCTGACACCTTACCCCTAGACCACCAGGTCACCTATGAACCATTTAAACCACCTTAGATCTATAATAATACTTAGCACCGTGTCTTACTACCGGTTTGGTCTTTACATTTAAGTACTAATTACGCTAATGGGCTAGGAATTAGGAAGGTCGAATATAGAGGAAATGAACTCGCATTTGCGTGGAGGGGGAGTTAAAAACCATTCAGGGGAAAACCCCTCCAGTTCACCCGACCGATATTCGAACCTCGATCTTCCCGTCCTCGGCAGTTTAGCTCAACACGAAACTAGCGTGTAAGCTAACTACATCCAGGCGGTAGTTGCAAGTAAAATCGCCATACCATGCTGGTAAAAACCTAAGTGTAAAAGTAAAACCCGTGCTGGAGTATGGGAATGGGGTTAGGATATGGAGGTTGTAAAATGTTGGGATTTTTGAAAATTTAGTCACCAGCCTAAAAATTACAAGAAAAGATTTCATGAGAAACTAAAACTAGTACATGCTTTTTTTTTTACAAAACTGTTGTTATAAATTTGAGCACATTTACTGAATACAAAAATTAATTAAACCAAGATTTTAATTTAATTCCGGATTGACCATAACTTTGAAAAATAATCAAGTAGAAATTTGAAAGTTATAAATTGTAGTTATGAGTCGCTCGTGAGCGAGTCATTCAAATTGAACGACTCTTGAAAGAGAGCTGTGAACGAACGACTCTCGCTTCGCGAGCGAGTCATTCACGCCACCATTACACACGACTTTTTCGCTATCGTTTATCCACTCTGGAAAGAGTCAAGAGTGTTTGTCATTCGCGATTCTTCTGGCGTTTTTCGTTCGCTACTAATTAAAAATCAACTATAAAAGCTTACTATCGTTACTAGATAGCAGTACTGCCTACAATATTAAACTATTTTTCTTAACATCACTTAGACATAATTATGTGAATTAGACACCTAATGTTATATGCTAAGTTTAATTATTATAAGTAATAGATTTAAAAAATCAAACACAATAGGATTCGGATTGCACATAAAACTTAATTCGTTCATAAGTTGAAAGGAAAGGGACAGATTTGCACGCCCAGAACGGGAGTTGTGAGAACTAGTTAGCGCTCGCTCATCAACTTTTGATATTGAAGGGGTGAAGGGATTGGGAGCGAGCCAGCCATGCGGTGAACGATATGAATCTTATGAATGACTCTTAGTGAACGACTCTTTTGAGTGAGCGAGCTTATGTGAGCTAGCTGATGTCAATGAGCTGGTTCGACCCATCACTAATAAATTGATAAAGCGTTGTGGAAGGGGGTAGAGATTAAACAACCATTCTTTACACCAAGTAGTTACCTCTTTTACCTTAAGATGTCAGGACCTTGTGAAACCTCTTTTGAATGAATTGTAGAACTTTAAGAAAACCAGTATTTATCTTGTTTCATTGTATTTATTTTAATGTTAGGGCTTTAAACAGTTTAGTAACACTTGAAGTACCAGTTTGGACTACATTCAATAATAGTACACGGTAATTTTCAGCACAGCTGTTTAAAGGTTAGTCGTACAAAGATGAATGCTAGCGGATCATTGATCCGAGCAGGACTGACTGAACTGAGTTAACTGACTGCCTTGATTGAACTGACGTAAGTAAATTTAACAGGGTTGAACTCGCGTCCCGCCACGCGGATGGTAGAGGAATACACTAAGTGACCTGCCCTCTATCGTCAAACACGACGGGTTCACAGTTCAATCGTGCGGGTAATACGTAGAATGTGACGTCACACTCTACACTTGTAGAAATCAGCTAGTGATGGTTCGAACCAGCTCATTGACATCAGCTAGCTCACATAAGCTCGCTCACTCAAAAGAGTCGTTCACTAAGAGTCATTCATAAGAGTCATATCGTTCACCGCATGGCTGGCTCGCTCCCAATCCCTTCACCCCTTCAATATCAAAAGTTGATGAGCGAGTTCTAACTAGTTCTCTCAACTCCCGTTCCGATGCGTGCAAATCTGTCCCTTTCCTTTCAACTTATGAACGAATTAAGTTTTATGTGCAATCCGAATCCTATTGTGTTTGATTTTTTAAATCTATTACTTATAATAATTAAACTTAGCATATAACATTTAGTGTCTAATTCACATAATTATGTCTAAGTGATGTTAAGAAAAATAGTTTAATATTGTAGGCAGTACTGCTATCTAGTAACGATAGTAAGCTTTTATAGTTGATTTTTAATTAGTAGCGAACGAAAAACGCCAGAAGAATCGCGAATGACAAACACTCTTGACTCTTTCCAGAGTGGATAAACGATAGCGAAAAAGTCGTGTGTAATGATGGCGTGAATGACTCGCTCGCGAAATGAGAGTCGCTCGTTCACAGCTCTCTTTCAAGAGTCGTTCAATTTGAATGACTCGCTCACGAGCGACCCATAACTAAAATCAGATAGTCATGGAATCTCTGTGGATCGATAGATGGCACCACCGTGCAGTCACTCGTATAAGGAGCTACTTTAACGTGACAAAAAGTTTTGCATTTCCAGATCTCATTATACCTGTTTTTTTCGAGTAGTATGAACTGAAAAACAATATTACGTGAGCTTTGTGTTTGAGTCTATACTGAGTCTTTCTATTTTATTATTTTTCTTTTTTTGTGGTGTGCAAATTCTCTTAGTGTCTTTTTATTTTCTTATGTTGGCTCGGAATTGTTGGTTTATTTGTGGGTGTGGCGTTATTCTGCCAATGTTGTTATTTTAAAAGTTGTAAACATAACCTTTAAATGACTTAATTTTAAAGTTGAAAATTTGAAATATCTTTATATTACTTTCTATGGATATTAAAGACTTTAAGATTGTCGAGGTGAGTTCTATTTATTTTATTCTTCTGAGGTGTTTACCACGCACTTTATGAACTGACTGATTCAGCACACAAGAATTTCAATGAGCGAGGACGAAAGGGCTTACCAATACCTAAGTGGAGTAAAATAAACTATTGCGATACAACTCGTTACTCGCTTCGATGGCTGCATGATCTACGGCGTCACTCTCGCAGTTTCAAATGTCGGTCGGGTGTACTTAGGGTGTTTTTCCACTCTCCCTCTAGTAAAACGCTGGTAACTTACGTTTCCTATAAATATACCTTTCCTTATCTATAAAACTATTAGTTAAGTTAGTACATAACCATATAACCTGAACAGATAGTAAGATGCGGTGCTAAAAAAAATTAACCCTTTAAAAAAATAATTTTACGTAGGCTAAAGTGTTTTTCTACAACCGAACTTACTTTAAAAATGTACAGTCCTAAATTTAAATTTTGTTTCAAAATATATGTATAATTTCCACTTATTATTAACGTCTGTTAGTCGACACGATTGTCCATCTCCCCCGTGATACTTGTTGTATGACACACATAATTTCCTTTTCAAAGCTCTTCATACAATGTTACATATCCGCCTCGGTGGCTGCGTGATATAACGCTCTACTCGTTAGTAGGCTAGACTGCCGATGATAGGAGTATCGAGGTTCAAATCTCGGTAAGATGTGGCTAAATGTTGTAGACGAGTGTGTGAAAAAGAGAAACATTAGTAGTTTTAAGAATAAAACAGCATGGAGAAAGTTAGTGAGGATGTATTAAGTGCCGAGTTTTTTTTTTAGCTGTATGCACAGTTGCCTACTCGGTAAGGGTACGGTGTGATTATGTAGGCTACGTTATCACTATGTATTTGTGAAATGTGCATTGAACATATATATGTTCCTTGTTTGACAAGCAGGTTGTGTATCAATGGGGGTGGTGTCTCTCAGTGGGCAAGGGGTTTCTCCCACTTGTATATATTTACTTGAACGCTATATTTGGCCCAGTTACAGTAAAAATAGTAATTCTGGCACTTCATGTTGTAAACCCTGATTTTATCAGCAACCCCCTTGGCTCCAACGTTGATTGAAAGTAGCCAAAACTTAGTATACTACAAATATTTGGTTTATTAACTGTAAAGTTCATATAAAAATCATCAAAATCTTCCAATAATACGTCCATATGGATCACTGTGTAGTTTCCCTTAACACCGTAATTTGTTAAACGAGCTAATAATGTAAATACGATTGTCATAAACCATGTGGTGGCATCAGTTTTCACTTTTCAATCACCTAACTGGCTTTTTATGAAAATTACATTGTAGGAAGACAAATATTATCAGAAAACACGACTTAAGGGGGTACTTCTCCCCCCCATAGTTTCAAATCCATGAGATGTACAGTCGTAATATTTTAGATGGTTCTGTTCCTCAACTAGCAGATGTCTACCAAACACTATCCAACCGTGGGATGGTGATGCCTTCCCTTTGTCCGGTTAGATGGCTCGCAGCCAATAAACATTGTTACTATCATACATTAGCCCCACGTAGGCTAGTTAGAATAAACAAAAATGGGCCTGACTTGTTTAATGTCTGTCTAGACACCACCAACTGTGTTCTACGTGCCCGAGTTTATTACCGAGGAGGAAGAAAAACGACTCATCGAGCAAGTCAACTTGGCCCCAAAACCAAAATGGACGCAGTTAGCCCACCGTCGGCTCCAGAACTGGGGTGGCATACCCCACCCCAAGGGGATGATCGCAGAGAAAATACCAGATGTAAGCTATTCACACTCTTATAAGGGCCGAGAATGGAATGGGTTATATTTTGAATGGTAGTTACAGGGGTGAGACTGAATGGTAGTTACAGGGGTGAGACTGAACGGTAGTTACAGGGGTGAGACGGAATGGTAGTTACAGGGGTGAGACTGAACGGTAGTTACAGGGGTGAGACTGAACGGTAGTTACAGGGGTGAGACTGAACGGTAGTTACAGGGGTGAGACTGAATGGTAGTTACAGGGGTGAGACTGAATGGTAGTTACAGGGGTGAGACGGAATGGTAGTTACAGGGGTGAGACTGAATGGTAGTTACAGGGGTGAGACTGAATGGTAGTTACAGGGGTGAGACTGAATGGTAGTTACAGGGGTGAGACGGAATGGTAGTTACAGGGGTGAGACTGAATGGTAGTTACAGGGGTGAGACTGAATGGTAGTTACAGGGGTGAGACTGAATGGTAGTTACAGGGGTGAGACGGAATGGTAGTTACAGGGGTGAGACGGAATGGTAGTTACAGGGGTGAGACTGAATGGTAGTTACAGGGGTGAGACTGAATGATGGAGAGACCAACAACGTAGAGACCGGGAGGAGATATGACATGGAGATAACAACGTAGAGAAGTAAAAGTGATGGGAGTTTCAACAAAATACTTTGAAATGAGGAGCTGAAGAAGACTTGAGAAGATCAGGGGGACAGACAGGAGGACAGACGAACAAGTCCCAAGAAGAGTGGGTGGTAAGATCAGGGGGACAGACAGGAGGACAGATGAACAAGTCCCAAGAAGAGTGGGTGAGAAGAGAACCATTTTGGATGTGATTCTTTCGGCGCAAAGCAAACTGGATCAGAGACATCCTTAGGAGGAACTGTCTTCTGCACGACGACATAGAAGGGGAAGGTTGAGGGAAAGAGGAGCTTAGGAAGGAGGAGGCAGAGAACAGGGCACATTGGCGATCTAAGTTTCACTGGCTAAAGTAATGGACCTGTCATATGCAGGCCCGAATTACCTCTTTTGGAGGCCCTGTGCCAAGCAGAACTTGGGGCCCTTCAAAGCTGAATGATTATGAATCTTACATAATATACTACATCATTCATTGATTGTTTTATTTAGAGACACTTTTTATGCAAACGTTAAGCAATCATGATGAGTGTTTTTACTAACATATTAATTAATAATTAATACTAAAGTAACTATTAAACTATACAGTCTATTATGTACTGACATTTTATAATGATAGACTATTTCATTGTTTTTCTCACGTCACATTGAGCTAATTCTTGAATACTAATAATTCTATTATTTCCCTCAGAAATTATTGTCAATAGAAAATCATTCTTTATTTTTCTGTCGAAAGTTACAAGTACTGTCTGCAGATATGTAGTATTTCCGGGTTTTGGGGGCTAAGTCCTACTCCCCATACCCCGAGGGTTATGTATTCCTCTAGAAGCATATTGGAGTGTTATAAGGTTCACAACACTGACAACACCAGCCATGTTTAAAACACCTTATTTGCTTCAGAAGAGATTCCACGTTGACAAAATTCCTCATGTAAAAAAAAACCTAATAAATATATGGATCAGTGTTTATTGACTCTAATATTTTTATTTTCTCAAATAAACTTATCTAAAGTCCAAAACCACAAACTTTAAGAAATCATTTACACAAACTGAAACAGTCAAGAAGGTTCCAAACAAAATATGTGCATCTATCTCTGGTTGAAAATAAATGTAAAACTATTAACTTTAGAATGTTTGTATTATATCAGAAGTAGTCCTACTGTAGCACCCTTAGCTCCACGAGAAAATTGGATGCCCAGTAAGGTAAGGTTTCTCGACCAAATCACAACATAGTTTTATTTAACCCTTATCCTCGGTCCTGGCACAGATTTATCTGATTACCAAACCCTTCCTTCACCTCTGACAAGACATCTTGTGAATGTGAGGAATGCCAGGCCTCCACCGTGGTTCGGATCCCACGTTAAACTGTAGGTCCTCCATTTCATCTCACAATCACCCTACCACTACACATTAGCGTGAGTGCGTACAACCCGAACGGGTAGTAAGACGCGGTGCTAATAATAATAATAATAATAATAATAATAATAATATTTAACCCTCAACACCAACTCTGGAGAACATTCTTCATCAATGAGTGTTTGTATTTATTGACATACATGATATAATATAAAGCTGTGATCGGAGGGTCTGGATCTCCTATTTTCTGATATTTCAGTCACACTGAGACATCAATTAACTGACCTAGTACGTGAAATAAAGAAAACATCCACAACGATGTGGGCAGGTTCTGTCTGTTGAAGAATGTTGTGGTGCCCCAGTAATTGTTCAGGCGTACGTCACTAGAATACGGGTTTTGTTTCGTGTGGATGGATTGGCCGTGTGAGTGTTCTCGATAGTCCCATGTCATTCCGTTGAGGGTGTTCCGGTTAAAAAATCTTGGACCTTTTCCCCCTACCAAACTCTTACAATATCGGCTAGTAGGGTTTTGGTAGGGTAAAAGGCATTTCATAAGTCCATTTCTACTAAAATCAGAGTATAGTTTCTATGACCATCCCATGATACAAAATTATGTGATTATTTTGTGTTTTTGTTGTTTTTACAAAATATAACTTGTTAAAATAGAAAAAGTGTTGCTTATTATCTAGGACTAGAGACAATCTATTGTCACTATCATAGAGCTAGTAATATTTATTTTCTATAATGATACGAGCTCTGCAGTGCTCATTTTTAGCATTTTGTATTTTTACATTGTTTGTATCTGTGTTGTTGACTAAACAATAATTTCATTGATAATAATTCTTAATAATCACTTTCATACAGCAGAACTAATTCATAACTCTAATGTTTTCTAGTGGCTGTTGACGTACACCCGCAGAATTGAAACTCTCGGGCTCTTTGAAGGAAAATCTCCTAATCATGTTTTAATAAATGAGTATTTGCCAGGACAAGGAATTTTGGTAAGCTATATTTGTTGGATTAAAATAAAAAGAGGAACTAAAATATTTTTTTGGTTTAAATCTTTTAAAATTATACTGTCTCACTTTTTATAAGCCTGCAATGGAGACCTGGCGGTCTAGGGGTAAGGTGTCGGACTTCTGTGCTGGGGGTCCGGGGTTCAATCCTCGGTCCCGGCACAGATTTATCTGATTACCAAACCCTTCCTTCACCTCTGACAAGACATCTTGTGAATGTGGGGAATGCNTAGGGGTAAGGTGTCGGACTTCTGTGCTGGGGGTCCGGGGTTCAATCCTCGGTCCCGGCACAGATTTATCTGATTACCAAACCCTTCCTTCACCTCTGACAAGACATCTTGTGAATGTGGGGAATGCCAGGCCTCCACCGTGGTTCGGATTCCACGTTAAACTGTAGGTCCTCCATTTCATCTCACAATCGCCTTAACTTTACGCATTAACTTAAGTGCGTGTAACCCGGACGGGTAGTAAGACGCGGTGCTAATAATAATATAAAATTTTAAGAAGGGGCAACCCTTCTCTAGACACCTCCACCAAATATTGGTTCTTTTTCTCCCGTTCCCCCCCTCCCATGTAAGCTTGTTTTCTAACCCCTAATTAATGAAACTACACTACCCATTGACCCTCTGTTGCTGTTTCAAGGAATTGGTATTGCCAAAAAATCTGATGAAGAACTCCGTAACTATTTACAGTGTGAATTGGCTCCATATTCTTTGGCGCTCTTTGATGAAATTCGCAAAACTAAAAAGTCATCTTTGTTTGTTAATTTTAAACTAAATAATAATAATTTTTAAAAATCACTCATTTGTAAAGTACCCTTTTATTATTCTTTTAAAAGAAGAACCAATAAGTACAAATTTATCTTTTTTATATTAACATAGTGATAGTACTGCTCTCTAGTAAACATGTAGTGAGTTAAGTAGTGTCTCTGCTGCTACCAACTATCAGACATGAGCCACTGCTATTAAATGGGTACCATTCAGAATGGATACAATTCAGCTTCCCCTGTTTCACAGCCACATCTGGATGGCAGTCTCTTTTACCCGACAGTCAGCACAGTCAGTTGTGGGTCTCACACAGTCCTAGAGTTCCACCGCCCTCCTCACAGTGACGTGGTTCCTACTCAGGTATGACATCAGGTTGTGGGTTAGAATAGTAACTATCAAAGTGCATTAAACAGGTTTTCTATGTTAATAAGGATATTAATGAAAGTGAAGGATATGTTTGTAAAGGGTTGTTAGTGTATTTTAGTTTTTTATAGGCTTAGTTTTACAAAATTATCTCATTTATTTAGACCGCCTCTATGGTCTAATGGCCAGAGTTCCTAGAGACAGAGGTCCCAGGTTCGATCCCCGGTGCTTCCAAAATATATATGGAACAAGGTCAAACTCAGCCTCATGAGGATCTACTGAGGACTCATGCTGACCAGATTACACCCTCTATCCACAAATGTTGGCACTACCACCACTAACGGTAGAGCTCGCTTTAGGGCTCACACCATGGATATTATGAGATTACAGGTGTGATGAATAAATAGCCATGATGATTTTAACTTACAGGTTTTTCCATAATCACTCGCTTTTATAACGAACATACAAAATTGATACACTGCACAAATGTTGGTAGCTATGGTCGCTCAGGTTGTTGGAAGTACCAACATCTCCGAGTAGACAGACATAAAGGGGGTGACACATGAACACTTGTTTCAGAATTCGGGCAGGTCATGAATCTGTCCCTAATCCGCTGCAGGTTGTCGTAGGAGAAAAGCCACTTCTTTTATTTTTGTCTATTCCAAGAACTTCTTGGGGACTGTNCCCCCCCCCCACCCTATCTCTCCAGGGCTTATCCTCCACTTCCCCACTCAACCCAAACACCGCCACACTTGTAAAACCAGAAACGAGCACTTCTCGTCAGAACCATGTCTACCAACAAAAGAACGTACCCATCTAAAATTACAGACAGATAAATTATGTTTAGTATAAAGTGTTTTGTAGTTTATAAAAGCATATTAATTCATAGAATATAAAAGTATGTAATTACATAATATTTTTCTCTTTATAATAAATTTTAATGATCCATATTTTTATCATGATATTGAACATTTAACAAAATAGAAGGTATATTTAACTTATCACTGATATATTGAGTAGTGGTTATAACCTGTCCTTTGGTGCTCGTTATTACCAAGTTCGACTGTCCACGTGTTTGGTTCACCTTTATGATAAAACTAGTACAAGATAGCCCTTGAACCAAGTTCACAGCAATGTTAGCGCGACTATTATATTTCTATGTTTTTCTCAGAGCGACGTGTCCTCTGGCCACAACTTGCCAAGTCTCTTGGTGGAACCTCGCAGCCTGTTGGTCCTACAAGACGACCTGTACCACAAGTATCGCCATTCCATAGCCGAGGTTACGCGAGACACTATAACAGACCAGATCGCCAACTTGGAGAGTTGCTGGGGTCGCTACACGATAGGGCAGTGCTTGCAGAGACAGACACGTCTATCACTCACCATAAGACACGTCCCGAGGACATCCAAGTTACAGATCAAACTCGGACGATGATTGTTCAATATGATATATTTATACTCGTTATAGTTTCATATAAACAAACCTATTTAATTTGAATTATCTGAAAAATAACATTTTGACTCAACAATAATAATAATCATCATGATCAATTGTTTCCACCCTGTGACCAATAAAAATAATAATAATAATATTTAGCACCGCGTCTTACTACCCGTTCGGGTTACACGCTTTAAGTACTAATTACTCTAATGGATTAGGAATTGGGAAGGTTATATTAGAGGAAGTGAACCCGCATTTGCGTGGAGGGAGAGTGGAAAACCATTTAGGAAAAACCGCCCCCAGTTCACCCGACTGAGATTCGAACCTCTATCTCCCCGTCCTCATCAGTCAAGCTCAACACGACAAGCGCGTTAGCCAGCTACGCCACCGAGGCGGGTCTGTGGCCAATAATAATTGTGATGACACTTGGTTTTGCAGCACTTTACAGGCTGTAATCAGCTGATAATGATGATGATGACTTATGTTGTAAAAATGTACCCCACTATTGGTTGCCTTGTCAATAATGTATACCACTCTAGATAGCATGGGTCACTCACGGCAATAAAACACGAGCTTACACAAAACATTGAATTTATTGTTGCCCATATGAGCTAGAGTGGTCGGCACTGACCTCACCCCCCCCCCCCCCCCA
>CABFVX010005714.1:9125-20865 GCA_902151425.1 Timema shepardi | reverse complement strand
CCCCCCCCCCCCCCCCCCCCAAATTGGGGGGGCGTCAATGCACCCTCTTCACTTAACACAGAACAACTCTTGACTCCTTACATACATCATATTAGATCCCTACGTCAACTACCTGAACTACTTTTTACAGCGCGAGAGAACCTTCCGCGAGACAGGCAGGTGCTCCCGCGGAGGTTTATGGAAAACACTGGGCGTCCGATGATGTAGTGTCGGCACAAATGTAAAAAACTAAAACTATCCATGAATTTTAACGCATCTAAAAATGTAAGTGTTACTTCTGACAGGATTAGTGGAAATGAGCAGGAGACCAGATAATTTACCTTATCTAGTATCAAGTTTGTTTCTATTATACTTCTCTTAACTATTTTTATACTTATCTAGTATTTATGATTAGAATGTGTACAAAATTAAGATTTTTAAGAAAATTTAAAATCGTTCAATTTCACGATTTCTATGTTTTCATTTCATTTCATTGTGAACTCCATAGATGGAGCACATGTGACACAGGGACCGGTTAAACTCGACATACGACACCGACACGGAGTAAAATGTTACACTGTGCCGTTATAAACATTGTATAATAGGTCACTTTTTAGACATATTCTATTACCGAGTTTTTTCAGCCTTTGTCCTTGTGTGCGCAACGAAACCCTGCATCCAATCAGCATCTACCTTGTTGCTCATGATAATCGTTGCAGTACTAGATTGACTTTCATTTAGCTACTGCACTCCCAGACAGTAAACCCAACCCGTCAACTCAGGTTTACCAAGCGCACACCCATAACGTACCTTTCACCAAGCTAGGCGAGTTGGTCGTGACACTCAGGGCTACTGACCTTTCCCCATTAAAACCAAGCTAGATTAGTGACAACATCTGACCAAGCGAGGATAGAGGTTGAGGGCAGATGGTCACCGTACTGGAGTTACTCCATCCCAATAGTGATGGGTGCGATGATTTCCCTTTAGGGCGCTACAAACTCGTCTAACGTCCCGCAATCGTTTCCTACTTTTGATTTATTTCTTCCATATCTCTTTTATTACTTAAATTATATCCTTCCTCAAGACTTACTCCACCTCTTATATATTAATAAATAAAATGTATATTTTCATATCAAATTATTTAGTTTTCTTATAAATAATATAAAATTGTATAACTATAAAACTATTATACTGGCAAGTCTCCAAAGGCAGTGTTTTCTTTCAATTAATTATTTTGAATTGGAATTTTAATTTTCAATATAGCAGAATTGAGCTGATTTATAGACATAATAATTTTCCTGAGATGTATCGACAGCACAAGACGAAAAACAATTTAAAATAGATATCACAATTGGTTCTAGTTTTCCAAACCTTGCGAATCTTTGGACAAACTTGGCTTTCAACTGCTCGATGATTCTGAGTTGTTGTTTTTTTAATAAAAAAGTTTTGTAAAGAAAATCTTTAACAACTCTTTTGAAGACATTAAAGTATTTGAAATCTCTTTTATAGAAATTGGCTCCCCCAAATGTAAATTTTCCATAAAATGGTGGTATCAAGAAGAAATTCAAAATATATTGGTCATCCCAGATCCTATAGTCTTGGGTAGTAGATCTCATCAATCTCTTTAAGGTCATCTCTTATTTGTGGAAACAGTCCAGCGACTTTACCGTCCATTTCTTCAGCAAGCTCTCTGAAAAATCTCTATTTTTAATGGCCGGGTGCTATTAACAATTATTCTTAAAACTACCTTCATAATTTATAGTTTTCCGGAGACTGAAACTTTAAAATGATGGAAATTATTAATATTTTTGACATAATGAACAAAAGCTTGTCAAGTCACCGAGCATCATCTATAGTTACGCTGGTCAGTTATCAAATTGGCAAATTTTTCAAAAAATATCTTCTTGTAGTTTTTAATTTAATTTTTTTATTTTAATATTTAGCACCGCGTCTTACTACCCATTCGGGTTATACGCTTTAAGTACTAATTACTCTAATGGATTAGGATTTGGGAAGGATGAAATAGAGGAAGTGAACCCGCATTCGCGTGGAGGGAGAGTGGAAAACCATTTAGGAAAAACCACCCCGAGTTCACCCGACCGAGATTCGAACCCCGATCTCCCCGTCCTCGGCAGTCGAGCTTCAACGCGACAAGCGCGTTAGCCACCTACGCCACCGAGGCGGGTTTCTTGTAGTTGTTCCTGTTATTATTGTGATTTTCATAAATTTCTCTTTGCTTGAAAAATCAAAAGTAATTTTCGCAAAAAATGCTTAGTTGTTGAACTGTACCAGGCAAATAAATAATGTTATATTATACTATTACCTGCTTCAGTGAAGGTTTCTCGACAGTTTACTGATGCATTACATCCCCCAATGAACTAACCTCTACAATCTAACGGTGAAAGTGCACCGTTATTTGATGTCGCCAGGAATTTTCCCTCCATTTTAAACAGACACGCTGAAGGGGATCACTAACGTAGTTCTCGGCCTTGGGCCGCTATCCGATTGGTCGGTTCGGTTGGGGTACAGAGTGGATGTCGCACATGGGTAAGTAAGCGCAAAAGCACGCTTTCAGCGTACCGCTTTGCGGTAAACTATTTCATTCTTAGCTCGGAGCGTACGTCTGTCTTTTGAAAGGATTTTCTTTCTTGTTTTTTCACTATGGCGGGAGACCAAAATATACGTACGGTACATTTAACTTTAATTTTAGAAACTGAGAAATAGCAATGCCGTTACATATTCTGAGGAAGCATGGAGGGGAACTGCCATCAACCCTAGTCTCATCCAGCCCTCTATTTCTAATATCTCCGTCTTCAAACACCCAATGCTAGCGCAACTCAAGATACTGACGGATTCATCACATACACACAGTAATATAGAACTTGTACATTCTGTTTAGGTTTAAACTATTGAGTACCTAAAACTATGTTTAACTCAAACCTGTTATCATATTCTGAAAATTGAAAAATGACACCTGGACACGGGAATCGAACCCGGGACCTTGTCCCGTGTCATTTTTCAATTTTCAGAATATGATATCTATGAGGGACTATCCACACTAAAATGCATTAACAATAGTTTCGGCTATTTGTTTCAAACTTGTTAGCCTGTACTACATATTCATCTGGCAACAGTCTGCCTGTGGTGACTCGAATACAGCCGTGTCGAGAGGCCAATTCTGCCCACGTGGGTGTGTCAATGTTATTTATATATATATATATATATATATATATATATAGCGTAACATGTTAACAATATGTACTCACAACACTTCAATATATAAGGAATACTTGTGGATAGCCTTAAAAGACAATAAAATGCATAGAACTAAAATGTTTATTTATAACCTCATCACAATTAACTAGCCCCAGTAGTTGGTGCTTTACAAACAAAACTAGATACTTGGGTTATATTTTCAAGCATGATTTGGCGAGTCATACCAACAAAAATCAAAGTTGAACAAGTGTGAAAGGGGATATTTAGACCGAGTGACAATCACTCGACCTCCATTTGAGTTGTGTTGTTTGCCGTCACTGTTTGGGAATCCTCCGTCTCGTTCTCGTCTTCAAACGCATCATAGAGGGCCACCTCTAAGATGTCTTCTGTTTCGTTGGTATCCAGCATGGCCTGTAGTTGATGGATCGAGGCGACCAACACGTGGAACTGTTTGCGTCGCATGTCCAGCTTTTTCTCCAGCTGCTCTCGAGTTTCCTGGAAACATTGACCAACTTTGAGCACATTACTACAACCAACATAAAATTAGCGGCCTTCGCACATAAACGTGACAAGATCATGAGTTTTAATATTCTGTAAAATAGGGGGAATTTAAAATTCTATTTGGTTTATATTGCTTTCAATAGATGCTTTAGGGTGACCTGTCAGTCTAGAAGTAAGGTGTTTGACTTCTATGCTGGCGGCCGGGGTTCAATCCTCTGTCCCGGCACAGATTTATCTGATTACCAAACCCTTCCTTCACCTCTGACAAGACATCTTGTGAATGTGGGGAATGCCAGGCCTCCACCGTGGTTCGGATCCCACGTTAAACTGTAGGTCCTCCATTTCATCTCACAATCACCCTACCATTACACATTAGCGTAAGAGCGTATAACTCGAACGGGTAGTAAGACGCGGTGCTAGTAATAATAATAATATGTGAATTGTATCCCGTTACTACTTGATGTCAATGCAGACATTAGTCTTGCAAAGAGTAGCGTTTAGGGCAAACCACTCCCAATATACTTAGCCGAGAGTCGAACCCCGACCTCTCCATCACCGGCAAACCAGACTAAGAGTCGAGTGGTCTGACGTCTAGCCTGCGTGCCCCCAACTCACCTCTAACGAACCCAGTTCCTTGCGAAGTTGAGCAAGTTTTTCATTTGTTGCTTTGCGGTCGGGTTGTTCGTTGATAACTTTAGCCATGACATCGTATTCGATGCGGTTCTTTCGAACGGTCTTGGCTTCTTGGAAGTCTAACTTGGTGCTCTCTATGCTTCTCTTGGCGCTCTCGATACCGGATTCAATTTGCCGAGAAAGGTTTTCATAGTTTTGTAACTCTGCAGCGCTCATTGCTGCCGACAAACGTGATTTTGACAGCGCAGATTCACATTGTGCTAATTGTGCCAGCATTCTATCGTGCGTGATTTTGCTAAAAAAAAAAAAAAAAAAAAANATTTTAAAAAAAAAAAAAAAAAAAAAAAGGGTAAAAATATAAATGATTTTATGCACCTGCTAGCTATACAAAATAACACAATATTTATAACTTTTAGTACGTTAATAAGTGTTGCAAAATTAAAGAGTTTTGAAAGCTAAAAGCATTTTAAGTTAATTCTCTAACAAATGAGATTAAACAGCATAAAATATATTAACAAACTTTCTAATAATATAATATTGTAAAGTTTGTGCAATATAAATTTTATACTATTTATACCGATTGTTAATTTATGTTAAACACCTTTAAAATTAATTGATTTAGGACAGTTTTCAATGATGGATATAGAATAAAACTCTCCCTAAATATTAAATATAAAGAAAAGTGACCCAATGGTTTATACCACTAGAGATTTGTGCATTTTTACAAGTATAAATATTTTACAGGCTATCACAATGGTCAAAGTTATTCTTGAGTTGTCTTAGGTAAAGTAGACTGGCTGTTTCTATAAAATATAACAAACTTGTGTTAATGCACCTTTCTTCGTGGGTTTCGTTTGTAGAATTGCACCATTTGATAAATGATTTCAAGAGAACATTTAGTCTCCGGTCATCGCCCGTCCCGTCTCCGTCGATAAGAAGTCTTCTTCGAATGACATCCTCTGAAAGTACGCAAAATGCAAGTCTGTAACGACGTTTACAGCATTCCAAATACAATACATAATAATAATAGCTGCAACATATGAATTACAAAATAATACTTTTTAGGTTTTACTCGTGACGGTTCTAAAACGAGGTGTGTCAAACTCATTTGTTACTTAAGGTCACGTTGAATGTTTTAAATACCAAACCCGCCTCGGTGGCGTAGTTGGCTAACGCGCTTGTCGTGTTGAGCTCAACCGCTGAGGACAGGGAGATCGAGGTTCGAATCTCGGTCGGGTGAACTGGGGGGGGGGGTTTCCTAAATGGTTTTCCACTCCCCCTCCAAGCAAATGCGGATTCACTTCCTCTAATTCATCCTTCCCAATTCCTAATCCATTAGCGTAATTAGTACTTAAAACGTATAACCCGAACGGGTAGTAAGACGCGGTGCTAGATAATAATAATTTAAATACCAAGGGGAATGCATTTCAAAGAATTAAATATTGTCAATAACTCAATTAAAAAGAATTCCAGCTTGATAGGTACCTTAATATTATCACAAAAAATAATGTACGTCTTTATAAACAATATGATTCAACTTATAACTTTTATCAATAATTTGAAACCTTTTATTTCCAGTAATTGTGCGATTGTCATGCTATAAATCACGCTCCTGGCTGTTAAAAAGTGTGTCCATGAGACGACATCGCTCGGGTGTTTGGTTCCATTTCATTTGAGACAACAACTGTCGACACAATTATATACCGGCGAACACTGCGCAAATTCAACAACTTTTATGAAATGGTCTATATCGAAGAAAGTGTAGAAATTTGGTTCACCAACCTCAGATTTCTCCAGATTAAGCAAAATTCCCAAACATAAAATCCTGTGACGTTTATAAAAGGAATATTAGGGCCTCGTTGCTAATTGGTTCTCCAAAGGTCACGCTTTCTAGCACATGCAATACTTTGTATGTTGACATATAAACATCTTGCACAATAACATACTTTTATTATATTTGTTGGGGTACATGATAGCTGGGCCCAGGGCGCAGAGGTTCTAGGGGCACATTCTAACCAAAGTAAGTATTTTAGTCTTTAAAATATAGTGCGTTTGATTAACTATGCTAATAAATATTTTAAATAAAGATATAACATGTTATCTAAGATTAATACTATATTTTAAATTTAATTTTCAAGAAACAAATACACAGCGCTAATTAAAAAGAATCAGTTTGGCTGTACAAAGTAAAAATAAGATCTTGTTTGACCATTTTACAAGAAAAGAATTTGACGAGCTGTGTAATGATAGCCGCCTTACAGTTTTGGAGGTCAATTCTAGGGTGAACATTTTTGTTAAAACTGTTTTAACTTTGTTACCACCCAGTCGTATTTAAACAACTTCTACTTTGCAGGACGTTTCAAAGTTTTTATTTTTGTACCCTGGGAAAAATAAACCGAAAATTAGTTATGTATTTGTTAAAAACTGTGGCCTCGATGTAAAAATAGTCATGGGTGTTGCACGATGTGAACTTATTTAGGTTGTATGTCGCCAGTAAAACACAGAGTTTACCATCTAATAGTAAACCAGCTCATGCATTTACTGAAACCACTATCGTGGTCTAGAGAAGGAATTTCACAAGAAGTTGGAGTGTCTGAATGTGTGTCAGTCTATCAGCGCCAAAGGGAAAGTACTTTTACCTGAGACCGAAATCTTGTCAAAGAATTTTATCACATTTGTTGTTTTGTTATAGTCGGAAACTTCAGAAGTTTGTTGTGTGTATCGGTGCTAGAAAAAATTGCATTCCTTACAATTTGACAGAGAAAAAAAAAAGAGAGAGAATCCCGCTCTAGGATTCCACTATAGCCAAATATGTACATGTATTAGCCAAAAGGGTAGTAAGACGCAGTGCTAAACAATATAGTCTACTTATGCAGTGTCGCCTTGACTCGTGCCCTTGATAGCTGCATTGGCAATCACGTGACCAAGTGTAGAACTCTCCCGATAGTCACGAAGGATGCCTATGCACCCTTCTCGGGGTCTTGGTCACCATGGATACAAAGGCTGTTCTTGCGGTGTTTTAGTATTATCACTTCGTCTGCTAAAGCACCGACTTACATTTTCCGCCATTTTAAATAAGAATGGTGTTAACATAGTTTCTAAGAATGTTGGTTGGAAGCAGCACTGCGGGCCCCAAGGGTGTTGCTGTTCAAGTAGTTTGAAGCAGTCCTCGCTATGAACAGCGCGAGAAGTGTAAAGTCCTCAAGATTGCATCAAGTCTCGAACTCAAGGGTGCGACTAGGGAGCCTTGGACTATTCGGATACAGCCATAGTATATGGGTAACTAATGTGTGTACTGTGTAGCCTTTGTGTAACTAATATTAATGCTTCAAGTTCTTGCTCGATATTAGTTTCAGGCCAATATTTTATTTTTATTATTATTTTATTATGCAAAAACATCCTATTTGTCCAATCTGTAATATTTTTCACTCAATGTAGAGTACTGATACACAAACTTTTTAAGCTCGATTAAAATTGATCATGTAATCAAATATTATCTATTTTTAACTAGTCTTAGTTTAAATTTCAAACTTAACCTACCATCAGCCATTTATAACAATTGTTATTTTAAAAAGATTTTTAATTAATTATTTAACTAATTTTAATAGTTTCTTACACTAAAAAAACGTAATCAAACTGTAAATAACGCTGAAACTTTCCACAATTTAAGACGCACTCATTATTAGCCAATACTGTAAAATCAAATAAAACTAACAAATTTAATAACGAAGTATTAGCGCTGAGATCGACTTGACATGATAGCTAGAATGTTTATAGCTCTTTAGTATCCCAACTCAGTGGCTACACACCAAGCATTATTTAAATTTAAGCTTATAAAAGGGAAATCGAAAATTGACCTTTATTAGTGATGGGCATAATCGAGTACCTTTATTATAAGAATATAGTAAATACTCGATTCTCTTAAAAAAAATGAGCCAAATTACTAGAGTAGTTTTGAACGAAACATTCACTCAAATAGTCTCATGGCAATAGGTTAAAACACATTACTTGGGAGGCTTGCAATGGACTCATCGTTACTCACTGTTTTAAGAATAAAATACAATATATTTTATTAATACCTTATACACTGTGTTTTTATTATAGATTTATTGATTTTCCTTTATGAACTGTGCAATGTACGCTTTACTCTATCAGTTAAGCGTTATTCATGAATATAAGCGCGACCTAACAATATCAATGATATAGACGTGGTCAACTGTCAATAACGTGTTACGTGAATGTGCTCAAAAGATTTTTATTTTAATTATCTATGACTCTTCCGTTTCCGGCTTGTTATCGTCAAGATGAAGGCTAAAGGAGAGGTATGATTGTTTAAAGTTTTCATAATTATATTTATTTTCTCTTACCCAAATCACAGTATTCATATGTACTTATAGAAATTTATTAATTTACATCCTTGTTCATGTATTTGTACATTTCAAACGGCTAAAATTGCCATCAACCTGATCGGCCATGTGGCCTCACACAAATAAAAACCCAACCAAAATATATAATGATAAAATCGTACTAATTAAGATATAATAAATTAGAAAGCATATTATATAGTGAGATAAATTAATCAAGTACACTTTTATATAACCTAGTATAATAGTACGTCCTTAAAATAACATTTTTGCACGACGGGTTTTTAATCTGTGACTCCACGTTACTGCCATTCAGACTTCGAAAAATATTCCAAACAATATTTTATTTTAAACTTGGGTAGTCTACATCTTACTTATCAATCATAAACGCAATACAATAAGTCTATTAAATACACCCTCATAAATGCTAACCTATTTTGTAAACATTTCTTCTCTACTTATGCCATTTTACTATTTTAGGTTATTTAAAGTCCGTTCACGATAGGTTTTTACCTGGATGACAGTTCGAAAATCATATGTTTAGGTTTGGGGTTGCCAACACTTGTAAAAGATCACAGTTTTGTTATAAATGTAAACATCTTTAATTACCTGTTATATATTACATTTAAAATAACATAAACTTAAGTTTTCTCATACTATTTCATTTTTTTAAATAATTTCTTTTTATCCAACTCGAAACAATATTTTAAACATAATTAAAAGTACTTATTTTTCATTTTGGAACGTTACTGATTGTGTAATATAGTACACACATCAATACCTTTTAATACAGGCATCGTATTTACTTGGAAAAGAGAAAATTGTTGTCATTTTTTACATACAATAAATGATTTTATGATTATTTTATCTTATTTTGAAATATTTAACTGAATAAAGTATTTTCATCAACTGCGTGTCCGCATCATTGTAAAAAACTTATTTATCGTTATGTTCAATCATATGGTTTAGATTCGTCAGTCGCCATTTTGAAGCTATGTTCGTTAGAAGTTTTTGTGAAAGTGGTGTGAATATTTTTTTAAAGGGGAATAAAACTATAAATAAACTTTGTGTCCGACCTCAAATAAATATATAAATAATATTGGCCTAAATTACTGTGGTTAGCTATCACATTAATATATTACCATCTGTTTTCATTATAGTCATCCTAAGTGATAGATGTAAGCTGTTGGCGTAGTGATATATTAGGTACTACTTCTAGTAATATTTCGAGCTGTCATCCAGGTAAACTTAGCTCGTGAATGACTTATATTCAGACTTTGCTTACAAAAAGAGCCAAGATCTGCTCGTATACATGTAAACATCCTAATGTAGGTGTGGTTCACTCACTAACTTAGGAAAGTGAGGTTTATTACATTATATATCATCACTTGGCCACATTATTTAGGTGCACTCACCCCAATTATAGTAAAATTACAAATAAACACAAGAGTATTAAACAAAAATTTTACGGCATACATACATATTCTGCTCCAATTATAACATCAATTGCTACAAAATTGCAGATAACGTTTCACCCACATATCTCTTGATCAAAATTATTTTTCAAAATGTACCTCTTAACTTTCTTTTTTAACCCGCCTCGGTGGCGTAGTTGGCAAATGCGCTTGTCGTGTTGAGCTCGACTGCTGAGGATGGGGAGATCGAGGTTCGAATCTCGGTCGGGTGAACTGGGGGTGGTTTTTCCTAAATGGTTTTCCACTCTCCCTCCACGCAAATGCGGGTTCACTTCCTCTAATTCAACCTTCCCAATTCCTAATCCATTAGAGTAATTAGTACTTAAAGCGTATAACCCGAACGGGTAGTAAGACGCGGTGCTAATAATAATAAGTTAATTTCAAAATACCCTGGAACCTTGTAGTGTCGTCGTCCTCACCATTGGGCAGCCGGAAAATATTATTTAGTGCTGTGTTTTGTAGTCTTATTAGTGGTTTTAAGTTACTTTTAAAGGTACTACCCCAGATTAGATGTAAGTAGGACAAATGTGAGTTAACCAGAGCAAAGCAGATGGCCTTGAACACGTTCTGGTGTAATCAGAGCCTAAGTATCCAGTAAAGACCAATACCAAGTGCTGGAGCTATGATTTCTCGTAAACCTAACTTAGTTTCTTCTTTAGTATACTAGTGAGTAGTCATTTGTTAGTTATTAATCTTTAGATTCTTTTGTTTATTTTTCTACTCGGTAGGAAAGCAGATCCTTAGAGAAGTGTCTAAAAATATCCCATTTAAAGTAATTTTGTAAATTTTCACAAGTTTAATATTAATATCATTACCAACCGTTTCCACCCTATGGCAGAGTCACTTTCGTAAAATGCCTCCCATCTTCCTTAGTCCTTCCACTCCACCATTTTTCCTTCTTTAATCAATTCTATTTCTTCTCCTCTCACCTGCACACTTTGTTATCCGCTCCTCCCATCTCTATTGTCTATTAGTTTTCCCTCGAACGTGTTGACAACCATGTGTAAACACATACATGCGGGTATATTTTCTCCAAAACCTAACCTTCTCATTTCAACTCGGTATAACTCGTATGGTGCTAAAACAAGGTGAATACGTGTATTGTTTCCAGCTTAAGGAGTTTGAGGTGATCGGTAGGAAGCTCCCCACGGAGAAGGAGAAGGACACCCCCCTCTACAAGATGAGGATATTCGCTCCTGATCCGATTGTGGCCAAGTCCAGGTTTTGGTACTTTCTCCGGCAACTGAAGAAGTTCAAGAAGACAACGGGAGAGATAGTTTCTCTGAAACAGGTGAGGCTGTTTATTTGTGATTTAGCCGATTAGGCCGTCACCTGTTGGATAACTGGGAACATGCACATTAACATTTGCGCACCGAGCCCCGGATTCAACTAATTGAAGCACACAGATAATGTGTTGACCGATCAGGACATTTAAATAGTTTAGTCACTGTGACTATTGACAGTGAAATCAAATTGAAAATTGGTGACCTGGCGGTCTAGGGGTAAGGTGTCAGACTTCTGTGCTGGGGGTCCGGGGTTCAATCCTCGGTCCCGGCACAGATTTATCTGATT
>CABFVX010005713.1:20605-47589 GCA_902151425.1 Timema shepardi | reverse complement strand
AACTGAAAAGAAGAAATATTAATATATTTACTTTAAAATATGATCGCGAATATTAAAAAGACAGGAAAAATCGATATCATTACACGACTTTTCATTGTAGACAGTCTAGTTTGTATTTAATAAAAGCGTAATTACGAGTGCATTTGCGACTGCGTAGTTGCGAGTCCGACAAGCGGGTATGTTGGTTGTATACTGGCCTTTATTAACATTACGTAAATAAATTAGGTTAGATGTGATGTTACATTTGCTGGCACAAAATATGAACCAAATAGTTCCTAGTCAAGGCTCCATGAGGACATGGCAATCTTTGTTGTATGGCCTATTATGTAAAATAAGCTTTTTATGTTAAAACTACTAACTCACCTGGCAAGTATGGAGTCTGCAGAGACAATCTATTCAAACTCTTTGTTCCTAAACTTCTACAGTTGTCATGAAAATGCTTATCGCAAACCATAAAGTTTTTGTAGATCTTAACATCATCGAATTCTTTTAACAAAGGATTATTAATTCTTGTAACCCATATCCTAAATTCACGTTCTTCATAAACGGGAAATTTATGTCGCACTGTTCCAGGAACGTACTCACAAGCTCACATTGGGGCACACAACATAAATTTTTTCTTGGCATGATTAAATATTATGCGTTATTTAACCTAATCCTGATCTACATAAAAGCATTTTATTTACATAAATGCTAAAGTATTTTTGAATAATGTACTGTAATACAATACAGTACTGATAATACAAAATAAAGTAGTGATTGAATCTAATTGAATTATTTAATTATACAATTAAATACTTAAGAAAATGCCATAAAAGCACGTGAACTCGTGAAAAAACCCAAATAAAAACCAATGAATTTTAAGAATATGACGTCATTAACTTGCGACACTAGCAAAAGTGTCTCGCTCCCGAACTAAGTTACGGTGTTGGTCATTTTCTATTGTCTATTTCACGCATGCTGTCGAATGAGATGAAACAGAGAAAGAAAACCACTTGAAGGTTGGAACAAAGATAACGAAGTGAAGGTTCCACCTAGTTGCTGTGACTGACGCCAAGATCGTTACACTCCGGCTATATTTAGAGTAACCTCGATGCGTTCCTAGGTTATCTAGGTTATTCTAGCTATATTTGACCACTATGCAGTACGACCTGAGGGCCAGTCTGTGTCGCATTGAACATGGGGTCAATCAAAACAACACCACTCCTATAGTTTAACTCTAACCATTAAAAATTAAACTGAAAACTACAATCCTTGTTCATTTGGTTAACATAGTAAACAAAACAATAAAACTAACCCCTAAAAGATATTCACCCATCAAAACTATATGTTTTATTTTAGAAAATAAAACTTGATATTGTAATTTAAAAATAAAATAAAAATAGATGATTATTGGCAAATTTGATTATTTCATTATCATACACAACATATTAACTTATTTTATACGAAATTTCAGAATTTACGCTGAATAATTTTATGTATGGTGTGGTTTCATATTAAACCTTGTTCAAAGGCCTATAACTTCCATAAAAAACGATAAAAAATTTAAAATTATTTTTTAAGATTTAAATCAACTTTATAATTATAAGTATAATTTAGAAGTAAATATTTCTATGCCCCATTCCCCTTAATACGAACCCATAATCCCCTGACCTACTTAAAAGCATAAAAAAACGCTTTTAAGAGTAAGATTGACTTAATTGAATTAAATCAATATCTACACGAGGATCAATGCTCCCTCCTGTTAAGTATATTTTCTTAAGTTGATTATAAATACCATTCAAACTAAATTAATCAATAAAATGTGTTATAGAACACAAATAGTCAAAGAGTTAATTAATTTGAAAATCTTCAAATATTATAGAAATTATAATAGCAATAAGGCGATTGGTCAGAAGCTTATTGATATATATATATATATATATATAATTAAATCATAAATTTAATATAAGAAATCAATACATAAACACATTCAAAGAAACTTAACTATCAAAATAAACATAGCGTAATATTATTGCATTAATTATATATTTGCCATTAGAAACCCAAAAGTTCGTTGCCCCACTTACAAAAGTATACCACCAAACCTATCTTGAGCTAGCTCCATCCAGTCTCTCTCATTATTCCCTCTCTTTAAGGTCCATTCTAATGTTATCATCCCATATGCACCTAGGTCTTCCCAATGGTCTCTGACCATTGAGTTTTTCAGTCAATAATCTGAACACGTTTCTAGATTCTTCCATTCACGCTGCATGACCTGCCTACCCTAGTCTGCGAGACATTATTGTCCTAACAATATCTAGTGATGAGTACAAGGTGTGTAACCTCCTCCACTCCCAAGTAGCCTAATTTCTTTTTGGACCTAGTATCTTCCTGATCACCTTGTTTTCAAACACGCGATTTTTTTTTCTCGTGTAAGGTAAGATATTATGTTTCACACTCACAGAGAACAACCGGCAAAATTATTGTTTTGTATATTATGAATTTTATATTTCTGGAGAGCAGGCGAGATGTCAGCAATTTATTGACCAAGTAGTAGCGTATATTTCCAGACTGTATTCCTTTCCTAATTTCCCATTTAATATCGTTATTGCTAGTCAAAATTGTTCCTAAATATTTAAACTTATTAACCCAGCCAAATATTATGTTACTTGAAGTAATCTCTAAATTTTCGTCCCCAATCTCTGATCTCTGTGTGATCTAATATTTAGTCATTTCAGCGACCACTTCTAAACTTTGTCCCTTTCTAGCCTCTAATAAAATGTAGCATTTATTCCAACACTTTTCTTACTATTGCGCAACAAAGTTAAATCATCTTTGTATCCTAATTGTACCGTCCCTACTCTCTTGCGATATCCTAATAACATACTCTCTCTTGTTCTAACCAATTATGTATTTCAAAAGTACCTATTTGACAAGTGACATCTAATCCGTACCATGCCATGCCTATTAGTCAACCATACCTAAATTATTAAAAGTTAAGACTTAAATATATTGTTCTAAAAAAATATATATAAAATTATTAAAATAAAGTTAATAAGTTGGTAGATATACTAAAGTGATGTTGCAAGACAAATATATGATTACGATTAACTTCCAGTAAAAAACATATGTCAAAATATGAACATTTAACATAAAAATGACTAATTCATCATCAACTAAGCAACACATATTTTGATGAAAAGTCTAAAAATATATAAATACACGTTAAGAAAGTTGTTACAAAACTTACGGATAAAATACATAGTCTGGACAAAACAATATATTAAGTTCAAATTAATAATGAATTAAAAATTATATATATATATATATATATATATAAATGTATAGGTTTTCCCTAATCAAATGAGTTAAAGTGCAGTCATTAAATATCAATGTCCAAAGATATTTAAAATATACAAAATATCATAGAAAAACAATGTTTACAGTTCAACAAGTATTGAAGTAAAAATGATATAAAACATGATTTGGAGGCTAACATCTGCCAACAGTTTAATTGGAGTATAGAATGTTGTGAAATAATCTAGGTCTTATCTGTTTTATCCCATTACTCCTTATGCATATCCAGCATTGGAAATTCCAAAATGTTTCGGCACTAATGTGCGATATTCATGGAAACTGCAAAACGAAATTCAAGAAGCATGCAGATAAATTCAAACTCGGAAGTTAAACCAATAAGTATTAGCAAAAGCATGTAGATAAATTCAAACTCAGGAGTTAAACCAATAAGTATGAGATGAAGTTTAACGTGGAATCCGAACCACGGTGGAGGCCTGGCATACCCCACATTCACAAGATGTCTTGACAGAGGTGAAGGATGGGTTTGGTAATCAGATAAATCTGTGCCGGGACCGAGGATTGAACCCCAGCCGCCATTACAGAAGTCTGACACCTTACCCCTAGACCGCCAGTTCACCCCATATTAGCAAATACTTTTGTACAACTATGAATTCGTAATTTTTTAAAAAAAAAATACAATCTTACATGAGTGGTTGTGAAAACACTAAGTGCTAGTTTGGTTTATTGTATATTACCATATGGGGAGGTCCAAGTATATTTATGAATATCCTTATGCTTTAAGCAAGTGGTTTTTCACCGTAAGATTCGTTGAAGTGGCCAAAATTATCACTCTTATTCCATTATCTTTTCTGACGTCATATAAAATTTCCTTTTCAATATATAAATAATAAAACGCACATTAATTGTTTATATATTAGCCTCTCTTACAATAAATAAACCTATCTTCCAAGAGTAAGGTATTTATTAGTTGTGTATCTACTTAAATGTAGGCCTACACTTCATTTATTCTGAAAATTGACAGTCTTTCCTTCCCGGATTACTCTCTGATCTTATCTAATAAGCTATACCATAGGGAAATAACTCAAGGTAAGCTTACTACTAATAAATATTACCATCAACTAATCTCGAGATCAGATATTTTAATTTTGTAAACCTTATAAGCTACCTTGTAACAACTGTAGTAAATTGTAAATTTGAAATGTGGTTTTAAATTTTGTGAGTTAATAGCTATACATCTAATAAATTGATAGTGAAATAATTTTGTATTATGAGTCGGGCGAATGCTAAGACATCCCAAGATAAACGGTTTTAAGACTCTCCTAATATATTTTCTCTATGGTCGGCTATGGTTATTCGTTTGTTTTAATAGAATGTTTGGCGGCTTAGCTTGATGATTTTACTTATTTTGATGTTGTATAATATTAATTTGTGTTGTTAAACAACATACTTACATATATATCACATATCCACCAGTTTAAAACTATTGATAAACAATCTCAGACTTAAGGTATTATATTTTATTAAACATTCCTTTTTATGTTAAGTACCTTTATAAGTAGAAAGTACTCTAATAACCAAAGATTTGGCTAATATGCAGGTTCTGTTCTCTTTGTTGATTTTTGACAGCTTTACGGCAATTTAATTTGACATCAAAAAGACATAGTATCTTTTAGGGTGAATATTAATTCATATTTCAAATGTTAATCCTTTATTTGGCTAGTAGGCATTTAAATGTATCAATACATTACTTTACCTTTTTAAAAGAACATTTAAGATATACCTAACTCTTTTATAATCGGAAGAAAAATCAGTAAGCTGTTGTAACTGCTATCTTTTTTTTTAACTGTACATATTTTTCTATTTTAATCACATAAATCTCCAGTTTTAAGTGCATGAATATTTTTCCAGCAGCATAAGCCTACAAAATTAATAATTGTTGTAAGCAAATACACGTTTTCCTTGTGATATCACACTATATCAGTCTAATACAATAGAACTTCTATTAACTGAACTTCGCTTAAACTAAACCCAGATTAACCCGAAATACAGTTTCTTTTGTACTCTAGATTGTGTTTTTATGTATCTTTATAGAATAAATGAAGGACTCTCTCTTATTAAAATTCTACGGTAGTACATTCAAACAATTTTTAATTCGTACATTAATTCAGGACTAGCCTAGCCTAGCCTAAATCATTAAAAATTTTGGTCATCCAAAATTAGATCTACCCCCTTTTTTTTGGATACCTATCAAAAGTGGTTGATGGTACGCTTCATATGTCCCATTTTAGGCTCTTTTTCTTTGCTATAGTACAATATTTTGATATATTATTCATTTTATAACACATAAAAGAGTATGTAGAATAGAATTACACCAATATTTATAAAATATGAAAAGCTTTATTAAAAATTACATCCAATTAAAACTTGTCAACAAATCGCCTAAATCCTGTGATCCTGTGCATGATAATCTATAATCTTGCATGCTTAATTAATGCCTGCCCTCATCAAATGTGTAGGCCTACCATTCACGATTAGGTGATTAATTAAAAAAAAATACTAGAAGCTATTATATCTATAATAATTAACAGTTTAATTTCTAATACATGAAATTTTAGGTTAAGCTTGTTTTTTGGTTTCACGTTTTACTACCTGTTCAGGCTATACATATGTACTAATTACGATAGTATTTTTTGGTATGAGGAATGTTGAATTTAGAGGATGTTAACCTGCATTAGCATGTAGGGAGAGTGGAAACCCATTCATAGGAAACCACTCTCAGTACACCCCACCAGGATCGAATCCTGATCTCTCCATTGCGAGAAAGGCACCCTAGACCATGTGGCCACCAAAGCAGGTCTTAGGTTAAACTTGTTTGGGTAAGTATAATTTATAATAATAAATAGGTTTATATATAAATATGTTGTTTTATTATTTCTAAGATGTCATCAATATATATATATTACTCAGACTTTGTTAAAGGTTATTTTTTTCAATTTAGCCTAGCCTGGCTGTTAGAGATGGCTTATGCAATTTTAATGAAGATGATAAATTTACTTTGCGTTTTAACGTCGGTTGAGCAACATGTGTTAAAAGTCATTAATAAAATGAATTTTTTCCAAAAAATTATCTACATGTACACCTAGTGATATGTCTTGTAACTATGCCTTATGTGGATAGACATGGCCTATATTAGAAATATCAAATTGCAGTTTTCATGGCCATGTTAGCTTAAGTGGACAAGTCTTTTTCTTATTAAACTTTACTAAAGTTTTTTTAGCCTATCTGATTCTCCATGTTTTTATATTTGCAAAAATGTATGACAAATATTAATATGCAATATTGTTAATTAAAAAAAAAGCAAAACTGCGACATATGATAGGTAACATCCCCTCGAGATTCTACTTAACAACAAAAATAACGTAATTTTTTTTCTATTCTATAAAATTAAAACACAATGAATTCATGTAAATGATAGAAGAATGTAAATATTTAAACAAATCAAATTGTGTTAAAAGATACCAAAATAATTTAAATTCACAAACGTTAACCTTTTTATTCCTATCCCAGCTTTAAAATGTTTAAATCCTGAAATATTTATATGCCGTTCCATTCTTAAATTGCAGTACAGGCTCTTCTTTACTGTCTCTTTCCAAGCCTTTGGTTTTGCCACTAACATTGTCCTTTTTCTACCCAGTGGAGTTGCCATTTTGTTTCTTAAAAATTAACACCATTACTATTTATTTGGAAGAAGCATGCAATATTATATAACTTTCACGGATGCATCTTGTAAACACAATATAAACTACCAATTTAATTCACTTATTTCTTTACAAAATATGAAAATTAACATTGTATTTCAGATTCATGAGTTTCCAAATATATCACGTCCTATTTCTTAAAACGATTTCAAAAAACGATTTGAGGAGTTCGAGATCATAAGATTTAGAGCTTCAGTTATTGTATCTCAAATCAAAAGAGTTGGGGAGTAACAAATTTAAGACTCTCGATGCAACTCTAGAAAGTCTTAAAAGACGACAAAGCCTGTTATCTGACTCAACATAAATGGTCTGAATTATCAAGATTACAATGGCGGGATCAAGTCATATTTTACACTTGGAACAGTTGAGTTTCACACATTTTCTAAAATGCAAAAAAGGGTTTCTGTGCCCAAATAAGGTTGCCGACCCCTGCCCTAGACCATGCGATCACCAAAGCTCCTGTAAACGAGTTATAAAATAATGTTAGGCAGATAACTCAGAGCGATGTAATAATTAATGAATCACTATGAAGATTTCCCTACTTAACATCATTTTGCTAATTTACACTACATGGTATTGTAGTTAATTGTTACTATAATATATTTGTGACTATAAAGATGTGAAACCTTTTACAAAGAAGAAAACATAATATTTTTGCACTTGAAGCTCAAATATATTAATTTATATATGTATTTTTCTTTTATTATTACATTTCATCAATAGTTGATCTCACCTTAGTGGTCATTTTATCACTTCCATGTATGTCATATCTACCCAAAATAAAGCTCACTGATCTGGGAGGATAATTTCCTAGTGTTGAATTATCTTATATCCAATCCACACATAAATATTATTCATTTTGATTATTTTCAAATTATTAAATATTTACATGCCAAATCTTACATTTTTCTAAGAACTAGTTGAACTTGTTTACTAGTTTTGTACTCACATAGACTATTAGGCCTATGCATAACAAAAGCACATCAACAACAGGAATTTTAAACTCTACTCTTATTCAATAAATCAAGTTGAAACTACAAGCTTGAAGTGTGAAGGAAATATGAAGTATCTATTACCTTAAAAAAAATATCTTATTTTCAGTGTAAATATTATCGTCCTATCAAAATGATCCCATTTTTAAGATGTGGTCTTTTTTATGTCAATGTAGATACTTTTGTTCTTAAAGTTCTTTTCACTACAGCTAGCACATAAACATTATTTGATACATAATTTTATACTGTTTAATTATTAAAAATGAAAATTTTAAAAAGTGTGATTCCAAATGCGAATAAATGAAATCCACGTAAATTAAGATCTGGCTGTAATTGTTTTGAATGTACCACCAATTTTTTCTGATGTGTACATTGATTAAATGTAATACATTATTAACTCTTTTATATATCACACTGTTATATCTCATTGTGAAATTACAAAAATTAAATTAGTGAATTTCTGATACTGACATGAAAACAACCTTAGTCTTGGTGAGTTCATTGTTTTCAGGTGCACAGTGTTACTTTCAATTTTCCTCTTGTTTTAATTCCCATGTCAAACAGTAGGAGTAGGAGGAAAGGCTTCTAATAGCTGCAAATACTCCCTTTCTGCTTGCCACAACACTGGTTTATGTGCAGGGAATTTTTTTTTTGTCTGTTATTGTCAGAGAGTGGTTGCTTGCATACAGTCCTTTCTTTTGTCTATAGTGATTAACTTAAATCTGGAGTGATTTTTAGTTTTTATCAGTGAGCTATGCCTTCATCTGCTATTGACAGATTATGTTGGATATTATTGGATTATTTGAAGGCCTATGGTAGCACTATAAACTAGTTTACAGTATGTCCCGTTTATAATATCTCACTGTGACTACTATCAAATATTCTCACTCACTGCCTTCTTGTGTATATCACACACCCAATTTTTTTTTAAACGGGCAAATTATGGGTCAGTAAATTTTGTAAATGATTGATTCTAAATAGCATTTAAATCCCAAACTGTTTCATAGCAATAATACAAAACTATGAATAAAAAATGTATTTGTATAGAATCAGCAATGATACTATTTTGACTTCACATGTATGTAAAATAGAATTGGTATTTGAAAAGAGCTTATTAATACTATTTTGACTACCCATACATAGTAATATAGCTGTTTTATATAAAATAACACTGATCTTTAAAAAAATATTTTTGTGTGTGTGTGTGTGTGTGTGTGTGTGTGTGTGGCTTTTAACATGATATTTAAATATATATATTTCTTTATTACTATAGATTTTTCAAGAAATGGATGCAGTTAAACTCAAATTTCAAATCTTTGAAACACACCTCAAAAACTTTTGGCAAGAAAGAAACCTAAACCGGTCACAGGTGGCAGAAGAAGAGGCTAGTATTTGCAACCAATTTAGGGTGAGTTTTTACTGGAAATTGATTTTAAAAAATAAGCTCCATTTTCCCCAGTCTAACCTTTTTTAAGGGCGATTTTGGAAACACATTGACAGACCACACCATCTCGGTCCCTTTCTCTGTTACATAATTTTTTGCTATCAGATTGATTTTAGCTGGAGGGCTTGTGTTTGATTTTAAAGATATGAACTACTTAATTTATTCTGTAATTTATCATGGAATAACCGATTTTGGTATTCACATGTACTAAGACATCACTCTCACAATAGACTAGATTTTTTATAATAGGAAGATAAGGGTTTAAACTCCTATTGGTTTTCCTAAATTGTTTCTCACTCTCACCACATTTCTTGTCATTTCTACTTTACTCATTCCTAACTCGTAGTGTTAATATGTGTCCTGCCCAAATGGGGAGTAGGACACAATGCAAAAATATGACAAATTCTCAAAGGGGGTTCGAAAAGTGGGTTGAGTGGTTACGAATTTACAAGACTATTAAAAACAACCTCTTCACAATGTGTTATAAAACTAAAATTCTGCATATATGATAAGATACCACTCCAAATAACTATAAAAGTTCAAAATTTTTAAAGTTTATAATGGTAGTCCAGGGAAAAAAAGGTAGTTTATAAAAAAAGTATGGTAGAAAGTATAAATTTTCTATGCTGGTAGAAGTACAGCTTCAGATAACCAAATAAGTCTTAAATTTGAGATTTTGAAGTGGGAGTTATAGAAATGGGGAGGGGGAGGGTAAAATTTTCAAAACCAGTGGATAAAATACTTTTATGTGTGGTATAAAACTGGAATTCATCAAGCAGAGATAGGGACCACCCAAATTAACTATAAATTCAACATTTTTAATTTCAAAATTAGACTACAGGAAATAAGGAAGGAGAGGGTGGGGGAGGGGTTAAGGGTGTACATGTAGGAGGTAGAAAATTTAAATTTGTCAGAAGGTAGAGGGATAACTTCAAATTACCACAAACACATTTTAAATATTATTTATGTATAAGGAGGCTAGTGATATAGGGGGTCTCAAAATTTTAAAACTAAAAGACTAAACTAATTCTCAAAGTGTTAGGTGATTGCCATAAGTCAGGCAGGTTTAAAGACCAACTCATAAAGTATCAAGGCATGAATTATTAGATTTAAAAATGAAGGCTCGGAAAATAGCAAGGGATGGTCCCCTCAGAATATTTACAAAGTTATTTAAATGCAATACTTGTATGTATAAAAGCTTGAAATGTCGCCATGCAATTTAATAATAAAACAGGTTTGAGTCGCTAGACAGGGATATTTGTTCACGTTAATTCATTTAAAAAGTTTCTCCTCTAATGTTGCTATGCTCATGACAAATATTCAAACAACTGTTTATATCACCAAGTCAAGGAAATTAAACTATATATTTCTACTGGAACTATATTTATTTATTTAAGCCAAAAAAAAATTTGATAAAAAAACTTCAAAAACATTGGCATTTTCTCTCGCATTTCCTACACTCTTGACCAAATGCAATTTCAAAATTGAAGCCCAGGAAACGGTAACAATTAAAATGTATACAACCAAAATAGAACATTCTTTACGGTGTGGTTAGGTTGACATTCGGTAGCCACGTAAAATATCATATAAGATAACCAAATAAGTCTTAAAATTTCAAATTGGAATTATGGAAGCTAAGGAGGGTGAGGGGGACAGAGGCATTTGGAAATGAGAGTAAATTGCCATCATTCCAAAGAAAATATATTTTTATGCATGAAAGAAAATTTATATTTCCCAATTTGATAAGAGGACCATCCCACATAGTTAGAAAGTTTAGAATTCGAAAATTTACTGCTGGGAAATGGGAGGGGCCTTTAAAATCTCCTAAGCTATAAAAACTCAATATGTTCCAAATGCGGGCACACTTTATACTAATTAAACCTCCTTCATCTCTAACACAATAGCATAATTAGTAGTACATAAGCGTATAACTCGAACGAATATTAAGGCACGGTGCTAGCAAAACTAACAAAATAGAAAATGTTATTGATGTTGACAGAAAAAAATTTTTCTAAAAGGATCTTTTTACAAAAATTGGACTGTAGTAAGACATTTAGAACACTAAATTTGTAAAGGCAGAGTAAAAATGTCTAAAAGTACTAAAAGTAAATCAACACACAAACTAAATCCTATCTTAAAGTGGATATATTAGATTTACAAATACATTGCTATTATTGCATATCTAGGAGCAACATAACAATTAAAATAAACCAATTCAGGTGACATAACTTGGTGACCATGATTCTCTTTGGATAATAATGATGCTTCATATTTAATATGTTTCTGTAAAAGAGTCTATTATTTAACTTATGCTTGTTGGTAAAATGTGATGTTATTTTTTCAAACCTGTTTTTATGATCGTGTTTAGTTAAAGTTTGCATTGTCATTGGAGTGCGACGGCCGCCCTGCAACTGTGCTCGTTTGTGACCTCAGATTGTAGACTAGGTAACATTTTATTTCTAAGATTTTTCATTTGTTAACTGCCATAACTGGTTTATGATTGCCATGGTTATCTTAGGATTGTACACGAAAGAACTTTCCAAATTATGACAGCTGGATGTTCACCAATAAATTAAGAATGCTATAGAGAAATACGCCAAAGCTCGATCTAGTACATTAAAAATTCAAAGTGATTAAAATATTATGAAATATATATCAATTTCCAAATTTGTTTGACACACATTTGAATCAAATTTCTTTTAAATTTTATTTTCATATTATTATTGTATTAATTTTTTGAAGATAGTGATCATAATTTTAGTTTCAAACCTATCCAATCTATATAATCAGAACCTTTTTTCTTCACTTTGGTAGATAATTTTCATACCAATCACTTAATAACTATAGCTGTGGTTAAAACAATATTTGTGTATATTTAAGAGTATCTTTTTCATATACTCTGTATTGTCAACAATTTTACTCATTTTACTAAACTCTATTTTACTGTGATATAAATACTTATTTTTTAAGAAAATCTGCAATTATTAATTGTATGAAAATATTGTTATATTATGGTAAAATAATCTTATACTGAAAGAGTTTTCAGTGTAATTTTTTAAAATATTAATTTATATTCCTCTTTACTATAAACAAGGGAATTTAATTTTCCATACAGACACGAGAAGGTGTTGGACAAGTGTAATTGGACAAAACTTTGACCTTTTTGTTGTGTAATCCTAAAAGCGCGTTTAGGGAGATAATCTTAATTTTCAGACTTGATTTTATTATAAACTGATTTAAAACTGATTTGTTAACTCTCGTTGCACATTAATATAAAATAATAATACTGATAGTTAGTACCGCGTCTACTACCCTTTCGGGTTATACACTTATGTACTAATTACGCTAATGGGCTAGGATTTGAGAAGGTTGGATATAGAGGACGTGCGCCCGCATTTGCATGGAGGGAGAGTGGAAAACCATTTAGAGAACCCAGTTCAACCAAGCGAGATTTGAACCTTGGTCTCCCTGGTCCCAGCGGTCTAGCTCAACACTAAACTAGTGTGTTAGCTAACTATGCCACCGAGGTGGGTAGTATAAAATAATGTTGAATCAAATAATTCTACTGTTTAAAATAAGAGGGTATTGCCGATACCAAATATATACTTAGGAAACTCTTTTCATTGTATTTTACATGCTTTTAACTTTTTTTTAGTTTATAAAGTAGCATATTATTTGTATATTTTGTTTGTATTAATTTGACATCAAAATGTAAAAATGAGTGTACCCTTTACAACATAAGTATTTAATCTTAATTACTGATATATTTTGTGCGCCGTGTCTTACCACTATGGCTATCTGCGTATTTACTCCAATGGCTAAGAAATGAGGAAGGTAAAATGTTTCGGGGAATGTACCCATATTTGTGTTGAAGAAGAATTATAACCATATTAGGAAAAAACGCTCTCAATACACTCGATCGGGATTCAAACATTGATATCCCAGTTATTTGCAGTCCAGTTTAACGAAGAAGTGAATCCTAAAGAATTGTGACCGCAAAAGCTGGTCACAAAATATTTAATAATTCATTTCCAAGACTCTTGTCACTTACTTTAAACTGTAGAAGCACTGGCATTGTATATTTAGGTCCAAAACTCTCAATTGTTTGAAAAGTTTTGGTCACCGAAAGGGGGGTGAGGCGGGGTAAGGGATTACTGCTACCTAAACTATTGTACTCGGAGAGATGGCAGCTCTTAGCTCTCTGCTTGTCTATTTCATGAGGAACATTTTGCAAGTGAGTTGTTTTAAATAATTCTCACTTGTAAGCACTATTATCACTCGATATTTTAAGTTCTACCTGACTCGAGGTGCGCAACAAATCTCTCGTGAGGCTATGTATGTGTTATTTCTTTGTCTACGACCAAGGCCGACCCATGAGAGGGTTAGGATGGAAAGGGGTGTCAGGCTGGTCCTAGTACCTGTCACCCGACATTGCCAAAAGAGAAAGTTGACAAACATCTAAGCATTGGGTTTTGTGGTGGGTGGTACGCAGGCTACGAAGCGATAGTAGAGTTTTTGGCAGCACATTGCTGAACCAATTTAAACACACTTTGTTAAAAATTATGACAATTATTTGTGGTATTTTAATTTAAAAAAAAATACGGACCTTTATTTGCACTAAAATCCAATGTTTTTATAGAATAAAATAATCCTATTCACAATGTAAAGATTCAAAACTTTGCATCAATTTAATAAATTAATCAATAGCATTTTTTCTAATTTCTATCTATAGAAACATAGAAATTTATTTGAACTACAAAATAAAAAATACTACTTATTCCTGCTATATTTCATAATCCCAGAAAAATATATCAAAGTAAGTGCTCTTTTTTCAACCCTACAGTCCCACCTTCATGGAGCCTTGAGACTAAAAGTTAGTTTTGGTTTTCTGTTAAAAGATATATTTGTTGAAATCCATTGATTTATGTAGAATTTTAATAATCTTGATTTATGTTAAAAATGGTATATTTTATTCCTTAATAGAATAGAATAGAAGACCAAATTCCCTTTTGGGTCTTATCTTCCTTCTCGAACTGAGTACCTGCTTGAGGAGAGGTAATAACCCCACCACCCTTACGTTTCCTACCCTGGCGTGTGTCACTTTTTTGGTCTATTGGTTTTCTGTATTCTGAAATATAAACAAAGCAGAGACCGGCCAGCCACCTCTACCTGAAGTTTTAGGTTCACAAAGTGTTTAAATAAAGTCTACATTGAATAAGCTTTGTTCCTATATATAATAATAAAAGGAAGTGTTTGCCTGTGTGTGTATGTTTGTGTGCGATGTCCAGCCAAATCTATGGCATGCAGAGATCTGAAATTTTTAACATAGGTGGATGGAATGCACCTCGAAGCTGGATTTTTAAATTTTTAATTAGCTTCTTAGTTAGCCTATTTTTAAAAAATATTTTAAGAATCACGAGCAACACTGTGCAGGATTGCTAGTTGTTAATATACACTACTTAGAAAACTGCTTTATTTTTCCAGTAATTTGAAACAGTACTAAATCTACATTTAATGAAAACATAATTATCTTATGCCTATTGCTTATTGCTATGTTGTTTAAAAAAATTCTAACTAATTATATAATATAATGATTCTCTAGATTTAAAATCATTAGGAAAGTCATTCATGCACATTCCATCTCGAGGCTGTAAATTAATCAAAATATGATAAATATTAGTCCCCCAATGGGAATTGACCAATTAGCTTAGTAAGAGGCCGATCTAAATATTCGGCTCAATTATATATAGCAGCGGTTCCCAAACCATGGCATATACACTTATTCCAGCTATTACGCCGTGAGAAGTCAAACAAAACAAGCTAATTCAAGTTGTAAAAGATAAGGTCTCATCAAATACCATAAATATATTATGACCAAGTCAAACCAAAAGGGAAAGAGATTTAAACAATTGTTGGATTGGTAAATATAAGTGTTTTTATATACCTTTGATACTCGTGCCCTATTGTCCGTATTGATTAAGTAGAAATGTTCAATAATGGTATATAAAAACTGTTAATCTATAAATGGTGTTGTGTCATTATATTCCTGGGTTCCAATAAAATGTACCTAAATATTAAATATTCAGCACGATCTTGGTGGCTCTCAAAAATATGGAATTTTTTTGTTTTGGAAACCAATGATTCTAGAGTATAGGTGAATGCATAAAAATAAAGATATAACCTCTATTCATATATTTCTCATTTGATTAAAGTACATAGTATATTCAGGAGCTACTCTCAAAACAGTGTGAGCCAAGCACATATGTATGATTTAATTTTTTAATGTGGGAGAGTATTTGTTTGAAAGTGATTTTTTTTAGGGTTAGCGGGCCTCCACCCCCCTAAACTACCGATGGAAGAAGTTTTTTTTTGTAGCTTTAGAATTGTGTTAAGTTTTCCCCCATTGTTTAAAAATATACATTTTACCATAGCCTTTATTAGAAAACGTTACTGGTGAGCAAAGTTCGGAGAAACACACTCTATTTGCAGTTCAATAACAAATTTGTCTCTCATTGCACTCAATCACAGAAACATATCACAATTATGTAGAAATATATATATTCCATTCACCGTAGGAATTGACTTCTTAAAGGCCTTTTTCCCTACCATAAATCTACTATATAGTAGGATATTGGTAGGAAAAAAGACCTTTCGGAGAGTAATTACTACCGTGAATGGAATATAGTAGCCATTACAATAAAATACTTTTTTAATAGTTTTACTGTAGGAAAAGTGTAAAGCTGCAAAATTCTAGAAGTCATTACTAGAGCTGGGATTTCTATGTAAATACATATTCAATTCCCTGCCATTTAGTTGTTCAGAAAATAGAAATCTCAACGAATCACCATATTGTGGGCTTGCTGGAGAAATTCATTAAGTCAAAATTCTTAATTTGTGAGAAATGCAATTTTTAGTTGATGAGTGAATGATACTTTTACTTTTCTTTTTTTTCCCGAAAATCATAAATCCAACATAACCATATTTTTTTCATAACATTAGGAACATACTTTAAAACATTAAGTGTCAATTTTTTTTTTCATAATCTATTATGCTAATTATATTAATTAATTACTTTCACTTGATTAAGTGAGATTTACCTGATTAAAAATGTGTTATAGAAGGTTGATTGAGTGACAGTCATTATTTTAGAATCATAATAACTACTGGTTAAACTATGTAATTGAATAATCATTCAAATGCATTTGTTTTTAAAGGTCTTGAATAATAACTCAAGAATTATTACTTATTTGAACATGTTATATCCACTTAAAAATACATTTTAATGTTTACTTATTAAAATGTCAAATAAATAGCATTCAAATTGGAGTACAATTAGAAAACCAACAAAAGGAACACAATTATATTCATGTTCATTACATAAAATCTGTTTGTTGAATATCAAAACTAAAAAGGCATTTTAACAGTCATTCAATTATAAAATAAATAATGCCATATTAATCAATCACTTTAAAAAACGCTTTGTCATGGTACATGACGGATAATGACAACTATTTTAAATGTCAAAATAGGAAAGAATATTAATTTGACTTACAATTAAAACTTGAATGGTTTAAAACAATTACATTGAAAATCCATAAACAATAGATTGAGGTTACAAAGTGCATGTTTAAAGGCTAAACTTATCCAATCATCTTCTTCATTTTCAAAATCTAGAAGCCCTGGTTCTGGGACCCTCTCATTCATTTTGCAATCTGGGATGGAACTACACCAAGCATGCTATATTTCTGGAATAACCTTCTTTCTGCACAGAGAGAAAAGGTCTTGTTTCTTCGCCTTGCTTATGGGAAGTTGTTTTTCATAAAGATTTGGCACAGTGCATTAAGTATCTAGTTGATTTCTGCCACATTTTCCTACATAAATTTCCTGATATTGTCCAAAGTAATCATACCTGTATTTTATTATATCTGGGCAGTCGTTAGAGAAACGAAAGACTTTTACCTTTCACCAACTAACTTTATTACCAGTATTATCAATAGTAGTATTCCTAACATTCTTTGATGCCAGGTTCTTGATATAAAAAAAATTGGTGAATTTCAATTTCTTGACTTGATAAGGTCCACTCTTTTGTTTATGTTCCTCATTGATCTCACTGTTCTAAAAATTGTAAGCCAATCAAGAGGTGAATATACTGGAACATACTTTTTTGGCATTTCCTGTTGTACTATGAACTGAGTCCATCTGACCACCTCCATGTATGAGTGGCCACGCTCCATAAATTTATGTTCAATTATGTCTCTATGTGTCTTCTGTACAATGTATAGCATAAAGGAACATATATATATATATAATTGTTGTGATTTTGACCACCACATGTATCACTAAATAGTGATAATTCTTTCACATTAGAGGGAAGTTTATTCATCCACTGTAGCAAGCATGAACCTACTTCTGAGCTTTCTTTTTTTTCCATCTAGTTCTGTCCATGCATTGCAGTATGCATTACCAGCGAAAGCCGATTCATAGATTGTTAAATTATACATGTGAGAAATAAAACAAACAAAATAGCCCAAGAAGTAAGAAAATATTATTTCCTAACTATTGTTGTCATTGATAATGTTGAATGAGCAAGTGTTTACAGAATATATTTAACTAACCAACTGTGTAGTAAGATTTTTGTAGCATCTTTTAAATTATTGACCAAAACAATGCAAAGGAAAACTCACTAAGTCAGTTGACATGACTTAGTGAAATTTTCTTGATAATAAAATGTCTCTGTTAACTTGGTGAGAGTAACAGAATATTTCATTGTTAGTTCAACTGACAATAAATGACCTAGTGAGTTTTTCCAAAATGAAGAGCAATTATTTACCTTTATAATGGTACCAAAATCTAAAAACATGAAAAAAATGACTTAGTGAGTTTTTTCAACAAGCCCACGATATTAGGGTTAATAGAACATATAAAATGAAAATAAAATATTATTTGATTTTCATTTTATATATTTTTACATATTTTGACATGTTTATATATTTCAAGTGATTTTACATAAAGCTACCTACTTTGTGATTATTTAATATATTTTTTAGTAATAATTATTGCAAATTTGTTAAATTTTTAAACATTGTTTGATTTGGTTTGGCTTGCATAAATCAGCTTATAGGACTTTTTCATTTAACTATTGAAAAGGGTTAAATCCAACTCGTGTAGTCAAGTGTTTTTCCACTAAGTACAGGCCTTTTCTCCTCACAATAAACCTTTTGATGCATTTTTTAAAGAATTTAGCAGACAGATAAGTAATTTTTGTCTGGAACCTCCCTCCCCTCCAACACACCAGTCCGACTTACATTCTTATCTTGTAATATCTCCAATTGATTTTAGTTTCACATGAGCATTTGAAAGTGAAAATCTAACAATAAGCTACCATAAAATATTTTATTTTATTCACCATGGCACCAGGTGCATCTTGCTGATTACAAAATTAAAATAATGAGCTGCGATTAACAACTCCTTCACAACCGGCAGTAAAGTTGTAATGTGTCAAGCTTGCAACAAAAAAATTGGATGTTCCATTAAAATCACAATTGGAGCAACATGTGCGGCGCAAACTTTGTACAAAAAAAATATCTTAAGTTATTCAAAGAATTCTTTATTTTTTTAACAAAAATGCAGAGGCCTTCCTTCTAGTTTGTAACCCTAGCTCTAAAATTAGAGCGGTGCAAATACACGAAAAGAAAATATAATCTAATGTTATAAAAAAAGGTAAATAAACAAATAGGAGTGAGCAGTGTGAATTACTGTTTTGACAATGCTGGGTACATAATACGTCCTATTAATACGTCCAATTACAAAATTGAGATTTGAGATGCTTCATGACCCACTCAACCTGAAAAAGAGGTTTTCACAGTGCCATCTGTCTGTTTATTGGCCTATAGCTTAAACCCACTTAACCGATTGGGCTGAAACTTAGTAGTTTGGGGTTTTTATAAGGTTCCCCAGAGGGTTTTTGGGAGTTATTTATCTAGCCTTAGAATAAAGGTTAGTTTGCTAAAGGGTGAAAAAAGAATATTTTTTTATAATCGGTTTTAACGATGCTAATTAAAATTTGTATCTAGTCACACTCTAAAATTACATACAAAATGGCTTATTTCATTTTTCAAGGAAAATGACTTGGAGGGGTACTTTATATACACACTTATCTCCAATTTTCATATCTCTCCATAACTCTTTGATAAAAAAATATCTCAAAATTGTAGGACTATTAAATATACAACACTTTTATATGAAATACTAGTGAATTGTGCAGAAAATTCGCAATTGTTGTTAAAAAAAGTTTTGCTAGCTTATTTTCCCCGGGTGGTGTAAACAAATAATGACTTTACATATGGGATTAAACAACACAATTTTGATAAAGGTCATAGATTGAAACATACATTGATTATAGCTATTTAAGTGAATAACAAACACATTGTACTACTGAACAAAGTGTATACATTGATTATTGTACATTAAATCAAAACTTAATTGTAAACAATATTTCTTGTAAAGAATCCCTCGTGTCAAGGATTTGCATCTAACCTTTAGTAGGTTCTATTTGAATGTTACATCTTGAGCTGAAGACACACGGATTAATGCAACATATAGCTGATTATGGGTGAATATGCATAGTGATAGATAGATGCCAAGTTTTTTGAATGTCTGGCCTTGGGACTTGTTGATAGCTGTTGCAAAGGCTAATCGAACAAAGAACTGCTTTCGTTTCAAGACTAATGTAATATTGATATCTGAGGAAATGAGTTCAATTTTGGGGAGAAATATTGTCTGTCCCTTTAGATTACCCTGTTATCACTTTCGCCTGAAATGTATGTTTGTGCATTTGCTGAACAACCATGCAAGCTACATTTGCTAACCCATGGCCTAAATTCATGTTTCAAATCATCATGACGATTGCACCTTTATTCACCTGAGGCAATGAGGTGTCATACTTGATGGTGTTATAGAGTGCAAGTATTCTATAGGTATACTGTCTGGTGGTTCACCTTCTGTTTTGATGGAGTCAATGCTAAAGTATTTTGAATCCAATCCATCTATGAGCTACAAGACCTGTATTTATTTTATCAATTATTTGAACTCTGCCACTATGAGGAACAACTGGAAGGACCTGTCAGAAATAACCTTCAAAAACAATTATTTTTGCGCCCATTGTTGAGTTGTTCTGCATTAGGTCCCTTAGAAAATGATCAAATCAATTAAAGGCTAGTGCTGGCAGCATTGATGCTTCATCAATGAGTATTAATGATGATACTTTCAGAGTAGTTGCTTGAGAAGAAGTAGCTTTAATGGATGATACAGACGTTTTTCTGAATGACACTAGAAGACCGAAGATCTTATGAACTGTTTTCCCACATTCCAGAAGTAGGCTGCAATTCCAGTTAATGCCAATGCCAAAACTATTTTATTACCACCTCTTATAATGTCAAGGAGGGTGTTGTATGTGAATGTTTTGTCAGATTCTCCTGGAGCTTCCAAGAAAAATAATTTTGGGGCTAATCCTCCAGCCACTGCAAGAATGATTTCATAAACAGCAGTTTGTTGTTCGGGATTCATCATTGAGAGTAAGTTTTCTCCTCTTTGTTTGTGTTCATCTGAATCATGGCCATTAGTTGGGTGTAAGATATCAATGTGTGGAGCAGGTAAGCCAAGCTTAGCGCAGGAAAGACTATTTGCCTTTAGAATTTCCTCTATCATGTAGATAGCAACATGTTATACTGCTTTAGGCCCATGCACATCAGTTAAATCTTCAGTGAAGTCATGTTTAAATGAATTAAACATGACCATAAGTGATGATGGTTGGTAGAAACAGCATACATACACAAACAGTTCTCTAAGGATTGGTGGCATTTGTAACTCAGACATTTATGTAGGCAGGCATACCACTCTTATTTATCATCAGCAATTCCTATTGCAACAGATGCTTTGTGGAATATTGCATATGCATGTGTGGGGTGAGTGTGAAAATGAGAGTGTGAGAATGTGAGTGTGAGAGTGAGTGTGAGGTGTTAGAAAGTGAGTGTAATAGACTGTGAATGAGCATTTGAGAGAGATTGAGTGATTATGAGTGGGTGGTGGTGAGAGAGTGTATGTGTTGGAGAGAGAAATACTGGTAGAAGAGGGAAATAGAAAGAAAGTGTATGTGTGTGAAAGAATGTGGTTGAGAGAAAGTGAAAGATATGGAGAATGTGTGATAAAGTGTGAGAGTGTGTAAAATTTTGGGAGAGATATTGTGAGAAAGAGAAAAAATGTGTGACCATGTGAGAGAGAGAGAGAGAAAGGTTAGAGAGGACGAGATTAATTTAGAGAGAGAAAATTAGAGTGAAAGAAAGTTTGTGAGAGAAATGAGAGAGTAAGATTAAAAAGTGAAATTGAAAAAGAGAGATTGAAGTAGAGAGAGTGAGACTGAAATAGAAAGTGAGAGTGATTTAGGGAGAGTTGAAATAGAATAAAAGTAATTTAGATAGAGTTTGAGATAGAGGGAGTGAGAGTGATTTAAAGAGAGTTTGAAAGAGAAGTTTGATGGAGTGAAGGAGAGTGCGTGTTTGTGAGAGTGTGTTCAAGAAATAGAACATTCAAGAAAGAAAGAAAGATTATTTGAGAGAGAGCTTAAGAGAGAGTATAATAAAGCTTATATGAGAGAAATTGTATAATAGTGTATGTGAGGGTAGATAGTGTGCGAGAGAAAGGGATAAAGTGTGTGAGAGAGATTGAGAGCAGATTATATGAGAGAGTGTGTGTATGTGTGAGAGAGATAGAGATTGTCAGATAGAGAATGTGAAAATATTTCTATGGTACACAAAACATTACGTTACTTTCAAATACCATTCCCTAAAAATTAAGTATAAACAATGAAACTTAACTGAACTTACTGTATTGTGTTTCTAAGATTGTGAAAAGATAGTTGAGATTCAAAAAACATTACTTTTAAATATCATATCCTCAAAATTAAGTGGTGGAATGAAATCATATCTTAACTTGTGTATTTATCATTGTATTACTATTTGCTAAGATAAGCATCAAAACCCATATTTGAATAAAATGAACTCCAAAACTCATACTTAGTTAAAATGGCTAATTTTAAACATTATTCAAGATTACTTTATCGTTTTTGATCTTATAATACATACCAAATCATAATTAGACATCATTTTATCATGCGCAAAACAAAATTTCGACAAATTTAATATTCAAATCATTCCCAATATTATTGATTTAAATGTGAATTAAAGATAACATTCCAATACAAAATTAATGTTTCTCCAGTTTAGGGATCTCAATTTAGATGTGTTATGAACAGCATCCAAAGATAAATATTCATCCTAAAAGAAAATTGTTATATGTTCGAACCACAAATAAAGATTGAGTTATTAATTTTTAGCCAAAGAGATATATTTTATTTAGAGATTTACAGCCATGCAGCAAATAACAGTTGCCATGTTGACCAAACAAAGAATGAAAAACTGAACATTCTCTGTGAAAATTGGGTTTTTGTGGAAAACTACTATTTTTCCCGACATCCTGATCTTCAAACCATTAAAATTAGTGCTCATTTGTCAAAATCTGTACAATAATTTCCTTATAATTTTTATTACCGGAAACAGGCTTATCAAATTATATATAAGTTTTTTTCTCTAAAATGAATAGTTTCCTAGTTTTAAGTAAATCTATTTCTAAAATGGGGCGCTAAGAAATGTGAAGATGAAAAATTACTTAGCTATTACATCACAAATAATCAGAATAATTTTTAAATAGAATCTAGAAAAAGGGACTCTTGAAACCTACAAAACTAATAGAACAAAACTACAGCGCCTTGTTAATGGTGACATAAAAATTAAAATAAACTTAATTTTCTGGCATAGGCCGGTGAAACTTGATGTTTCTTTTTTTTTACTTTCTTATTTCAAAATGTTTCTTTGCCATATAAGGGTGTCTATAATTTCATATAGGCTCTTTGATTAAATGTGATGCTCCTTTTTCCATTACCTGTGTTCCTGTATAATAATGTATGTTATTTCTTTTTGCTTATCTTATATATATTACCAAAGATGGTGTGGTCTTTGGAATGTGTCTGTTACTAAATATAATTTTGCCGTACACTTGTGATAAGTGGCATTTGATTGTTGTCCTTTTCTTGCCATCTGCTTTGTATTCTAAATTAGATAACATTATTCACATATCTGATCAGTCCACGAATTTCCATATGCATTATTGTGTTTTTTAACTCTTTGGTTATAGCTACTCTTTGAGTCAATTGAAGAAAATCAGTTACATTTGCTCAACAAGCACAAATTGCTATGTCTTCGTCAAAAAATAGAAGAAGCATGGACAAAAACATATGCCAGTGATGAAGTCAAAATGAATTTTACAGACTTTAGACTGGACTATACAGAAGCTTTGCTTTCCACACATCAAGCTTATTTAGATGCTCTGCAAAAGTACCATTCAACAAATCAGTAAGTTACATACTTTATATTTTTTATTAAATCCCATAAAAATGATTTTTTTTGTAAATATTAATAAAATAAAAAATATTAAAATCCTAGATATAAAAAGTAATAATAAAACATATGTCCAAAAAAACTGGAACAATTCTCATTAATTGCGTGGTTTTTTTTTTCATATTTAAACCAAGATCATAACTACGCTTTAAACATCATAGGGTGTACAAGAGTGGGGATGTGGTTTATTTATTTGCTCAAACAACATTTCTTACATTGATACAGGTCATCTAATATGTGTATGGAATGTTGCTGTATTGAAGATGTTTAGCCACTGACTTGAACTTTAGCCCTTTTAGTGCCATTCCAGAATTAGTGTGTGATGAGTGCCAGAGGCCTGTTAGGTTTTGTGTGCGAAGAATGCCAAACCTTCATTTATGAAGTGATTATTTTGATTTTTATGTCATTTGAATCCATCCGCATGTACTTTTTCTTAATAATAATAAATTAATACGATTTATTTAAAATTATTTAATTTCTAAATATTTAATTTAATTCAAATTTTTTAAAGTTTTTTATTTAATTTATTTTTTAAATTCTCTATTGTTTTCAAAACTAAGCCTAATAAACATATTTAAAAATATAATATATAGATTTCACTTACTTTTGTAGTGCACTTAGTTTTATACAAGAAAATAAAGTTTTGAATATTATGATTATAAATAGGATATACAGGAATTTTTATTTGCTATCCTACATTAGATATTTTTGAGCCGTTATTGCTTTCCTTACATGAAGATTTATTATATTGCTTACCTCATGAATAAATATTTAGGCCTACACATAATGAATGTGTTTTTCAAAAAAACTTTTATAGTAAATAATTTCATTTTTTTACATGTTATATAAATTTATAAGGTTATTTCACCTATTTACCTACATTAGTAAATAAATCTTTTCATTCATATGACATAACATGAAAATATAAATAGTATATTTTTCTAAACTCAGAACAATTTAACCTGTACATTTGAAAACTTTTAACAAAACTTTTTCATGAGTGTAAATGTTAGTCACACTTACATTTTTACATGCAGTTCTTATGTAAACCAGCGTTGCACTCAGCACATTGAGTATGTGACCATCTGCCATTGTAAATGCACTAAACTCCCAGTTCCAATAACATCTATTTATGGTTGATTTTTGTTGCCAAACTTGTATTAAATAATAGAAGGAAATGTTCTCTTTCCAGTGATATATGACACTACTACACTAACTATCAGGTAAAGCGAGAACTAGTGCAAATCTAGAGAGCTGACCTTACCAGCTCTGGCACTTTTAGTGATAGTAGGTGGAGACAATCAGATCGGATTGTGGCACTTTTAGTGATAGTAGGTAGAGATGATCAGATTGGATTGTGGCACTTTTAGTGATAGTAGGTGGAGACGATCAAATCGGCTCATGGCACTTAAAGGGTTAATTATTTTAGCATTTTTACTCTGGTATATCTATTTGCCACACCATTAGTTGACTTTGTAGATAACCTTGAAGTGAGAATGTTTGCCTCACTTGCTGATTGCTGACCTTTCTATTCTCAGTCTCTACATAAGCCCTCCCCCTTACATACTAGAGAAAGAAACAAATAACTGTTTTGACTACACTAGCTGCCAACCCCCNNNNCCCCTCAATCCCAACAAATTGTTTTCCAGCAGTAACAATTACAGGTTATGAGTTACTAGTAACAGCTCAAGTTCAAACACCACTTCAAATTATTGGTGTTCCTGCCTGACCTTGACATTTCAATGGCACAAAGTATTTTTTGTGTTCTTCTCTTCATCCCCCCTCCAGCTCCTCTTCTCCCCCTCTATCCACCCAAAAGAAAAACTACCATTCCTAAGCTTGGCCTAGTGTAAGTATTCTACAGATACCACTTGTTTATTTTGTGACCTTTGTGTTTAAGAATAAATTAGTAAACTCAGAGGAAAAATCTCTTTTAAAGATGATTGGTTGGACACTTCTGTGTTTAAAGATTGGCTGTGGTAACTAAAAGTGGATTGGGATAAAAGTAAGAGCCATTGTTCTTTGTGTAAAACTAACTGATATTCACTGATCAGAATCTACTTTGTTTCATTAAATAATATAATTTACAAATTTAAAAATTTTTTTTTTTATTTAGTATATTATACTTGTACAGGACACTCTTCAAAGAGCTTGACTTGTTAATCCAGCTTCAAAATAAGTTTGAGGCATCTCAACTTCTTGTCCTGGATTCCACGCGACTCTTTAGAAACAGGGGAGGAGCCCTATTGAAGGAAGAAAAGGACAGACAACTCACCAAGAAGGTAGATTCATACTATTCTTAAAGAAGGTAGCACTGAAGTTACTTGATATTGTCCATGGCAATTCCAATTTTATTTCTCCTTGCAATTCCTTCCTGTCATTGAGACAGTGGGTCTTAAAGTTGTGAAATGCAATCAATGTAACCAAGAACAATGTTGCTGTTTTCATTTTCATAATGCCTAAAAGTAATTTCATTATTAATACTTGTTGGATAAAACACTATCAAAACATTTATTTGAATATGTTGAAATAGTATGTAAGAATCATTGTAGTTACTTAGTGCATATTAACTGCTGTAAATTAAAAATTTATTCAGAAAAACTAGTTATTAATATACAAGTTGTCAATACTTTTCAACCCAAATGATATTCTACAAAATCTTGATATTATTTGTATTTGGCATTGCATGGGTTGCATGGACAGCTTGTACTGGCCCTGGGTCACAGACAAGGAAACAACAGATACACAACCGCTTGGTTAAACATGTTGCACTCCCTTTCGAGGCTTTACTCCTTCAACGTTGGGATTGCTAGGTGAGGTCCCCAGTGACTACAGTGCAATCAAGTGAGCATTTTCTAAACAACTCACTTTAAACTCGAATTTACTAGAGGGCAGATACAAAATATTAGCTCCTCGAGTCAACCAGTCGGCTATTGGTGAGTAAGCTTCAGGTAGCGACCTCCTCCATATCTAACACCCC
>CABFVX010005713.1:9348-20566 GCA_902151425.1 Timema shepardi | reverse complement strand
CCCCCGCCCATCTCCAATTACCTTAATCCTGTCATACAAATGAGTTTACTCTGACAGCACATTACAAAGAAAACTTAGAACACAAAGGGTCCTTTTTTCATCAAGGGACTGATTGTTGACTGCAAATATAATTGTTAGAGAGGACTGAGAAGAGCATTGCAGACATTTAGAAATCTCTATTTATGAAGGGGCTAGATATATTCTAATATTGTTTTCACCAAAATGAAGGCAAAAGTTCTGACCAGTTAAAAATTTTAAATTTGATTCTAAAGTTGTTTTTTAATGTGTGGTATATAATATATTTATATAGAACCACACAAAAAAATTCCACAAATTGTGACCTTATCTAAACATGACTTTATTTAATAGAGGAAGGCTAGATATAGGTTTTGAACCTTTTGCTTTAATCTTAGAATTACACTTTTCCACATTGTCATTTTTTAAAAACTTTAAACTCAAAATTCAAACATTCTAATGAGTCAGCAAAACCTTCTTATAATTTTTACCAACATTTTGTAGAAAACTATGTTTAAAAATATCAAACTACTTCTTAAATAATCCCAGCTTTCTAAAAGTCTTCACACATCTCAATGTTCTCCCATTTAGCGCCATTAACAACTTTGAATATCCTCAACTGGGATAATTTTTAAACACATTTTTGATAAATCAATTTTTTTTATTGGAAATAAGAAATTAATTGTTTTAATTCCATACATATAAGTGTTTATAAACCATTATTTTTGTAATTTTTCTATAAAATGTATTAAATATAATTTTCTAACAATTTTTTCATTCAAAGTTAAGTACCTCTGTTGATATTTATAGTACACTCTAGTGCCAGTACAGGGGTGGCTCAAGGGCCATTTGAACCGGGCGGCTGCCTTGGGTGCCAGTTTGAGGGGGTATCAGAGCTAGACCTAACCTAACATACATAGCTTGGGCGTGATATGGAAATAATCCCCAAACCTAACAGCTCAAAACCTAAAGTAGTCTGGGCGTGATATGAAAATAATCCCCAAATCTAATATAATCTGGAAGTGATTGGAAAATAATCCCCAAACCTAATATATTCTGAAAGTGTTATGATAATAATTCCCAAACCTAACGTAATTTAGGCATAATAGTGGAGTCGCTAAGCATAACAATCGTTCATTTTTTTATATCAACATGAAATTTCACATGGGATCTATTAGTATAATTTTTTGGTGCGGTTATAACATAAACCGTTAAAATGACTAAACACTCGTTTACAAACAGAATTATAATCCAATGATTTGAAATATTTAAGTTTTCAAAATATTTATCTAAGCTTACACGCTAGACCCTAATCCTAAACCAAACAAATCCAAATATATCCGAAGTTTGTCAAACCTTATCAGAGTATAATACATTACATTTAAGGGATTAGGGACTACTTTTAAACAGTTTCAACTAAGTTTAAATAGATAAGATACTCATATCAAAGCAAAGTATTGAACTTAACAAGTTTTGCCGATTTTCCAAATAATTAAAAATACAAAACTTTATCTAACGTAGCTGAACTGAATCTAACAATGACTTATATTACTCAACCTAGACTTGGCTAGATCTACTTATAATAATTTGTGTAATATATTGTTAGGCTATAGATAAACTAAATTCATTATAGCCAGTTAAGCTACTAGAGCAAACAAATAAAAGATAGTACATTACAAAAAAGGACAAATAATAAAATCAGGTTCAGCTTCTAAAGTTAGCAACTGGCCCACTCGATTTATTCACTATTGGAAGTTATTCCTTCCTGTTAAGTTTGTGTTTAACGCCTGTAATAGTGGATATTTACATCTAGGTTTGTGGTTAGCTATTTTCATTCTATGATATAATAAGTTATACCACTTATATAATAGAGAACTATAATTATATATATAATATTATAATGTGTTTCAAATAAGCCTTTGTGAGCAAATATATACTATTTAAATTTCAAAGTCTTATTTCCAATCAAGATATGTCCTATGACTGATTAAGCATTATAATGAATTAATTTTTTCTGCGCAAACATAACATGTCTGTTCTCATTAATGATGGTTGGGTTGTATGTAGGACTTAACAGGCTTATAGGCTTAGGTATACTTTCTAGTGTCTAATCATCCAGTTAAATTTAAAATAAACTCTATGAAGGGCATTGTAAGACAGTTGCAACATTTACTAAAACTATTTAACATTCATAAATCAAGCTAAATGCCACGTTTGATATAAAGTATAAATTCTGATCAAAATATAAAAATATAGTTACATTTTTTCAAATAGTAACAGCCCAAAAAATATGTTAATATTTAAAAAAATACTAATATACTATTTTATAACTATACTTATGTTCATAGCATATACTTGTTTTAATTTTGTTTTAACAAATTCAATCTAAACTTGAGGTGGTAGAGAAGTAAATGAATTTGTTATTTTAATAAGTTTTATATTAAGATGGCAGTATTGTTTGGAAGACTTGTAACTTTAAGAATTTATAAATTTTTTGATCTGAAAATTTCTTTATAAATCATATCACAATTACTCAAAATGGTATCTTAACTTTTGAAAGGAAGTGGCGGTCGCCACAGCTGAATGAGTGGCCATCCCACTATCTTTCTTACTTCTCTTACTCTCACAAAATATTATTATAAATATGTTTAGTATATAATATATTCATAATATATTTATGGCAATATTACAATTCAACCAAAACATTATTTATATACATTAAAATCTGTGGGAATATCGTCTAAAGAGCCATTTTTATTACTTATTGTCAGGTGTTCTTTGCTCTGAGCAACGACAACACCACAGGCTACGCTGAGAACATTTGTTCACAAGTCTCGGCTCACAACTGGTGTCGTTATCTGCACATGCGCATACCCACATTCATGGATGGTACGAATGCGCACTCAACCTCCTACCTCCTTGGTGTTCTTATCGTGCTGGATGCTTGTTACCTCGAAGAACGTCATGTAGTGTCATGTGCTATTTTCATTTAGATTGTCTTGTTTAGTAAAGTGTTACTTTGTTCATTCGGACATTCGCGTCTACGATTTACCTCATAACATTCCTAACACTTATAATGAGTTTCTGGTTAGAAAAAAGGCCTTTCAGATGTCCATTCCCACAAAAATCGGATTATATATGTCCATTATATCTATTTAATTCAAGAACCCTTTCAGGGGTAGGTCCAGAAGGGTCCAGTAGCCCCCTTATGAAAAAAAATTTAGTAATTATAATAATATCAATAATAAAATAAATTACTGTATATCTATGGAAGAAAGCAAACACTTGTATAATTTAATACACAAGACCACTGAAGCGAAGTACTAGTTCTACTGTCTAATAATATCTCGCTAACTAAAATTTCAATTCTTTAATTTTATTTTTCTTAATATTGTTAAATGATTTCCGCTTCGTTCCATGAAAGTGCCCTCCCCCTCCTACCCAGCCACCCCCCACCACAAAGAAAACGCCCGATCCACCCTTGAACACTTTAAAAGTGATAATTTAATTTATAAACAAAACTGTTATTGTGTGGAGCTTGTATGCCAGTCGAAAGAAGCTTTCCTTTCTCTTTAATTAGTCTCCTTTTACTCTTAATTTTGCATTGATTACACTATAAATACAGTACATTTAATAACAACACCTAAAGTATTACATTTTTTGGTAATTCTCATTATGGTCACAGGTCAGTATATTATTAAAAACAGAAAGTGGTGTAGGTATCAGAGTCGAGATGCTCGCCCAGACAATTTTTTCCTGTTACACCTACAAACAGATTAATAAGATTGTTAAATATTTAATGTAAATTCTAAACATGTTTTGTTGATCTTTACTAATTAAATTAACTAAATAGATTTCTTGTATTCAAACGAGATAGGATGAGTAAATTATTGTTGTAGTCTTCCCTTTCTTCTCAAGATTTCTGACAAAAATTTCCAATCATTCAAACAGGCTTTTATTCTATCTGTCATCGCTAGCGGCAACCTTTTTGACCTCGCATCTGTAGAAGTTTTTTTTGTCACCAAAAACATTGATAAAATCCTTACGTATGATGGATTCTGCCCACTCCCACCCCCTCTAAATATAGACTCCCCTATTCCCCACCACAAAAATGCTTACAAATTTATGGATGACCCCTAGCTTCTGAGTTCTATTGGCAAATAATTTTTTTTAAATTGAGGTTTCAGTAATTGGGAGTTGATTATTATGCTTCTTGATGAACAATATGTTTCTATATTATTATTATTTAGCACCGCGTCTTACTACCCGTTCGGGCTATACGCTAATATGTTTCTATAAAATATGAATAATGAACAATATGTTTCTTTCATTTATGCCTTTTGGTGAAATGTGATGCTCTTTTTTCCATTATGTTCCTGCAAAGATGTCTACTATCTAGTCTTGCAAATCTTATGAGCTCTTAAGTAAATGTTTCCAGTTTTAGTCAAGGGAGAGATAAAGTTTGTGTAATGCACCATACCATCTATTTATTGTGTTAGGCCTAGTCACAAGTCTTAATAATGTAACGGATATCTGTAGTGACTATTTTGCGAGTGCAGGGAGCGTACCGACCTCTGTAACTGGAATGTGGAAAGAGGGGGTGGAGGCGACCGTTGCAAATAGCCAGGTAGCAGAGTAGTCTTCTTGTAAGTGCATTTGGGACTGGTCGTGTTAAACTAGATTCGTGGACACGGTAACCAAGTATCGTACGTGTATATTTTGCTGTATAGTAGTTGTACTCTTAAGTGTAAATGTATATATATAAAATTTGTAAATAGTAAAACACGCTAAAATAATATGGTATCTAGTTAATATTATACAACTTATAGACTGGTTTGTAGTTTTGTCCTTATTACAACATAATTTCTCACTTAGTGGATACCAAAACTGATATTTTAGAAGAATTATCTATTGAAAACATTTATCTACAGTTAATTTTGGCCAAATAGTCCTCCGTTCAACTGCTACTTAAAAATACTATATCTAATTATTAGGCGTATGCATGAAGTACAAATTTGAGGATTTTTTTTTTCTTATATTAAATATTGATTTAGTAATATTAACATGAATGTGGATATACAAAAATAAGACACTATCGCTTAAAATTCAAAAATTCAATGCCAATTTTAACTGTAGAGACAATAAATGAGGCGGGAGAATTTGTGGTTGGATAGAAGAGCTTTTTAGTAAAGGTTCCTTTTTGGTCCTAGACCAGTGATAGGACCGAATTCTGCGAAATTCAACCTGTAAGGGATGAAACAGGGGACTCTAAAGTTTTCAAAGTTCACTGACCTTCCATCTTTTAACTAGTGGACATAGAGCCTTGAAATTTTAAATTAATGTTTCTTTATAGAATTGGGTGAGAATATTTTTTTAGGGTTTTTCAAATTTCATCACCTAAAAGGGTGTAGAGGGGCGTAAAAGGGGTGGTAAATTTTATGTCCTCCAATCAAGATTAACTTTGATATATGGGGGGGCTTATCAGGTCGCAGAATACTAATATTAAATTAATTTATATACGGCATCCACACAATGAGTCCCGAGGTGCGTTGGAAAAAAGTGGGTGGGGTTTTCAGACTACCAAAACTAATTAAATAACTACTTTTCAAGGTGGCAAAAGATTTAGATTTTGCCGACAACTAATGGGACCACTCCAAGTTATTATAAAAGTATGAACATTTTTATTTAAAAAGTGGGACCCTGGGAAATAGGGTAAAGGATAAAAACACGCTAAAACGTTTTTAATTTGACAGACAGTTAGGAGGACAGCTCCAAATAACCAAATCTAAATCCTAAAAATTTAAATTTCTAAATGATAGTTGAATAAATGAGCTTTAAAATTTCTAAAACCAATAGAAACAACTAATTCCCTGTGTGGTATAAGATTGAAATTTGGAGTTAATGCAAAGGGACCATGCCAAATAACTAAGTTTGTAATGTTTTAATTATAAATGGAACTTCGGTAAATAGGAAGGGGTTTATAAAAATAAAAACTTTTTAAAATGTATACAACCAATACAGAACACTCTTTTTGATGTGGTTAGGTACGTAGTAGTTGGTAGGTACGTAAGATATCACATAAGATAACCAATTAAGTCTTTAAAATTTTAAATTGGAATTGTGGAAACTAAGGAGATTTAGAGGTTTGGAAGTGAGAGTAAATTGCCATCTTTCCAAAGCCAAATTTACTTTTATGCATGAAAGAAAATTTAAATTTGCCAAGTTGGTGAATGGAACACCCCACATAACCATAAAAGTTGGAAAGCTTGGAATTCGAAAATTTACTGCTGAGAAATGGGAGGGGTCACTAAAATTTTATAAACTAATAAAAAAAACTTGATATGGTGGAACACTAACTTAAAAGTAAGTGAATACACAACCTTAACACTATCTTAATGGATACGTTAGGATTGCAAATACATAGCAAAAATTGAAAGATAAATTAGCGTTTATCTAGGAGCGACATAACAATTAAAATAAAACAATATTCAGGTGACATAGCTTGGTGACCATGATTCTCTTTGGAAAATCAAGGTGCTTCATATTTAATACGTTTCTTTAACATAGTCCATTATTTTATTCATACTATGTTGTGAAAAGTGATGTTCTTTTTTTCAAACATGCTTTTAAGATCGTGATTAGGTAAAATTTGTGTTGGCAATGGAGTGTGACAGCCGCCCCGTGATTACGTTCGTTTGTACACTCAGTTTGTAGATAAGTTATTATTTTCTTTCTAAGATTTTTAATTTTTAATTTATTAATTGCCATGGTTAGCTCAGGATTGTACATGGAGGAACTATTAAAATTAAAACAGTTGGATGTTCACCAATAAAGCAAGAATGCTGTAGCTAAATACTTCAAAGATTGATCCAGTTCATTAGGAAATTAAAGTGACCAGATTATGATGAAATATATCAAAGTTTAAATTTGTTTGACACATATTTTAATCAGCTTTCTATTAAATCTTATTTCTGTATTATGATTATGGTATTGGTGTTTTGATTATAGCAATCATAATTTTAGTTTCAAGCTTGTCCAAACTACATAACATAACTTTTTCTTTTACATTTTAGTTTATAATCTTTTATACAACCCACCATAGCTGTGATTAAAACAATATTTAGGAATATTTAAGAGTATTTTTTCATATACTTTGTAATGTCAACAATTCTACTCACTTGACTAAACTTTATTTTACTGTGATATAAATATTTAATTTTTAAGAAAGTCTGCAATTAACTACTTTTATAAAAATACTGTTCTATTATAGTAAAATAATCTTATACTCAAAGAGTTTTCAGTATAATTTAAAACTATATATTTATTTATATTTACCTTTACTAAAATTAAGGGATATTTAATTTTCCATAGAAACAGAAGAAGGTGTTGGAAGAGTGTAATTGTCCAAAACATTATAATATTTTGGTTGTGCAATCCCAAAGGCACGTTTAGGGATATAAACTTTATTTTCAGACTTGATTTTACTATAAAATGATTTAAAACAGATTGGTTAGCTTTCATTGCACATCAGTAGAGAATAATGCTGAATATAATCATTCTAGTGTTTAAAAAAATAAGGTATTATCGATACCAAATATATACTCAGGATACTCTTCTCATTGTATTTTCTACGCATTAAACTTTTTTTTTTTTTAGATTATATAGTAGCATATCACTTGTATAATTTGTTTGTATTAATTTACAACAAAATGTAAAAAATAAATGCAACCTTTGCGACATAAGTATTTAATTTTAATTATATTTTGTGCACTGTCTTACTTCCAATTACAGCTATCCACATATTTACTCCAATGGATTGGGAATGAGGAAGGTAAATTTTTTGGAATATGTACTCGTATTTTCGCTGAAGGAGAATTATAAGCATATTAGGAAAAAACACTATCAGTACACCCGATTGGGATTCAAACAACGATATCCCAATTATTTGCAGTCAAGTGGAATGAAAAAGTTAGTCCTACAGAATAGTGACCATAAAAGTTGTCCCCGAAATATTCTAATAATTCATTTACAAATGCATTTTCAGGACTGCGTGTCACTTAGTTTTAAACACTCTAGAAGCACTGGCATTGTATATTTGGGTCCAACCATCTCCATTGTTTGAAAAGTTTTTTTCATTGAAAGGGGTTGAGGCGGGGAAAGGGATTAGCTCTACCTGAACTATTGTACTCGAAAAGACATCAACTATCTAGCTCTCAGCTTGTATTTCTCAGGAGGAACATTTTCAAAGTCAGTTGTTCCATAAAATTCTCACTTGAAAGCGTTGTTATCACTCAATATTTTAAGTTCTACCTAACTCGAGGGGCGCAACAAATCTTCCGTAAGGTTGTATATTTATTATTTCCTTGTCTGTGCCCTGGGCTCAAATCAACTAAGGTATTTCCATATTTGCAATATTTTACATAGAGTTAAAAAAAAAATATATTGCTTTGTTTTTATTTATGTTTAAAAATAAATTTTTGATTATATTGGAGAATGGTTTTTTTAGATGCTTTTGGTTGTCTATTTGCAACTTAGCCAATTTTTTTGATGACAAAATCTGTCACTATTTGAACTTGTTTTTTGATACATATTTTGTTGTGACCTCTGAGTAACTCACTATTAGGTTTTGATGTTAAATGTACCAGTTAAAAAACTATTATACAATTATTGATTTTAGTCCTTTTCATGGTAAATTTTTTTTTCCTATCACCCCAATTTGTTTTATCCCACACACATTCAAATTTTCTGGCTCTTTTAACAAACTATGCTGAGTGTAAGGCATTTGGTAAATTCTTGCTCAATATATCATTATTTGAGTAATAGTGAACATCTTCAAAATCTATATTAAAAAATATGTCACTTTTTTCCAGAGCTTAGTTCAACAAGAGAAAATCGTAAAGGAATTGTTTGAAAAATATGATACCACACATGATGAGCCTCTGTTGATAAATGGCAGAAAGTTAAACGACTTCCTGGACATGAAAACTCAAATGAGCAACATGAAAGTAGCAGCTGCCAAGGTAATAATTTCACAAACTTTTTTTTTTTGATCATTTTTTTAAATTTATCCTTCACTCCATTTAGGCATTATTTTACTTGCATGTTATCAAGAGGTTTGCAATTTTAAAAAGCATATATTATATTTTGTTAAATTTACAAAAGTAAATAATTGATTAGCATTGGTAACATTTAAAAGTCTACATTCTAAGTTAATTTGAAATAAATTAAATTACACATTAAAATATATATATATTTTAATGTGTGTTAAAATATATATATATATATACACACACACACACACACACACAAATACAAAAATAATATTTAGAGATTTGTCTAATTTAATCCATACACATTTTCATGTGTCTTAAGGTTTCTTTTAATTTTATTTTGCCTTTTCTTTTAAATCATTTACCAAGATCACTTAAATATAAATCCACCCAAATTAAGGTTCTCAACTAAACAGATAAATGCAAATTTCTTAAGGAAAAAACCCTTTACAATTTTCATTAAATTTAATATTCATAAATATCATGTTTTATTAAATTACATATTTGTTTTTATTCATGACATACATGTACACATATTTCAAATAAGATTTAAGTTTGTGAAAATTCTTTTAAATCTCAATGCTAAGTAGCCTCTACATTTCCTTGTATTTGCCCTAGTGCCTATTGAAATCTATATGTGTTTTATGTCAGGCACTTAAAAACTTTATTTTACTAGCACCTGAGATTATAGTAGACTCTAACTTGCTTGTGATCTCGAATAATTGAGACGCTTAGTTACATTCATTCGAGATTTGAAAAAAAAACAAAAAACTCTCCTTTAAGCTTTTAGAGTTGAGACTAACACCCCACCATGTTTACAAAACAGGAGGGTTTATATAGTACCAATCTTTAATTTTTAACTTTTTTGAATGTCATTGATTGGTATTAGTTTTATACTGTTTTGTGCCACCAAGAAAAAGCTCCCCACACATTTAAAGTAATTAGCATATTGTGATGGTTACCTTCTTTGATCATCTGGGGAGGTAGAGATCGACACATACATATGATTTTACTGTGTTTATCCAAGTGTAACTTCCATCGTTCACTTCACTAAACACCAATTCTACAAAACTGATCCAATTTAATTCTTCCTCGTCATCATTATAGGCTGTAGGGATGTCTCTTACACGTTCTGAAACAGGCCCAACTGACTCATACCATTGACTCTGTGTCACTCACTTTTCCATATATATTACTCAACAACCATTAAAATACTCCTGTCTCTCTCTCTCTCTCCCTCACCATCTTCGCTTCATGTCTCCTTGCAAAATCGCCAGAACCAATCAGGGATCTAAACTATCATCCAAGATTGGGTGAGGTAATGTTTAGCGATAATCAGCTGAATTGATTTTCTCAAGCTCCTTCCCCAGGTCTTTGGCAAATCATGTTGGTTGGCCTTCTCGCTCCACTTTTTTGTCTAATATTACAAAGTAATAGATGCTACATGAATTGGAAGCATTAGTTGGAATCATAAATTTAGATCCTTAGAGTATCAAAGTGGGGACTCTAAATTAATGCAGTTATACTACTTTGAATTTTGAACTTACGTGAATTCCATAGTTTGGTACCATTTTGTACAACCAAGAAAGTCTTTTGTAACCCCACCCATTTTGATTGATTTTTATATCAAATTGGCACCTCAAGTTAATGTTGTTATACCACTTTGAATTTTAAATTCTTGAGACTTTCTTATTTTGGTATTGTCTGAGCCATAGATAAAAAGGTTGCAACAATGCACTTGGCAGGGTTGAATATTACCAGAGATCCACCACATTTGTTGGATAGTTGGCTGGTGAATCCAGCTGGTTGATGGCTAAGGGCCAGGCGTGATTAAAGTACTATGGCCGGACATGTTCCCTTACGGTACTACCAAAGCATTCAATAGTACATAAACATCCTTTAGTACTAATACAAAATTTAAGAACCTATTTACAGGTCAAAACCAAATAGTATTATTTGCGCGGACCCCACTATGACAATAGGTCAATTTCCACGGGTTGCGCACCCAAACTAATACTTTCAATGAACATTGACTGCATAGTCAAATCTCTATCATTTACAACTGCACTGTGTTAGGCAAAAGAAAGAAACAGACTTCCTGGCGATAACCATCAATAACAAAGCACTGATGCACATGACGTTTAGGGTGTCAT
>CABFVX010005712.1:18938-47603 GCA_902151425.1 Timema shepardi | reverse complement strand
TAATACACTTACTCAATCTCACTGCCCAGGCGACGCACCACTAATCACAACAGGTCTGGCCGCATTAACAACCCACGAACAACTGCTAGCACCGAGACAAGAATCGACCTCGCCCGCTAGAGACCGCCACCTTGTTCAATGCCGCCCAAAGACAATGACAACAATAGAAGAGGCCAATAAAAACGAGGCGTTTCTATAAGAAAATAGACTTTTCCAGTGTCGCGCACATCCCCCTTTCCTTTGTGTTAAACTCTGTGATCCCCACCCTTCTGATCCCCTCTATCCTGTTCTACGAGTTTGTGCACCATATAAAAGACCGTCCATTGAAGATAGACGGCACTCATGGACTAAGCGTGGAAATAGTAAGACGAAGCAGAGGCTTCAAGGGCATATATAAGATGTACGGAGAAATTCACTTTCGGCGTAATAATATCCTGTAACTTTTCAAAATTCTTTTTCGGCCATTCTTTTTTTTTTAATATAAACTATTGAAGTCTAGTATGATTCTTCGTTCTTTTCAGAGCATTAATGACTTTATGTCAGAAACTCCAAAATTTAGTAATGTCATGCCTTGTACTTACTATTTATAAATATGAAATTAACTTTAAACTATTTAACTAGTGAGTTGTGTTTCACGGTTAATTTAGTAAGAATTTACTTGGGAGAGTTCGTTAATGACTTTATGTCAGAACATTCAAAATTTAGTAATGTTATGCGTTGTACTTGATATTTATAAATATGGAATTAACTTTAAACTATTTAACTTGCAAGTGTGTATCACAATTAATTTAGTAAGGATTTATTTTGGGAGAATTCATTAATAATGTTATATTATTTAAAATTGGTGATGTTATGCGGTGGGCTTGGTATTTATATAATGGAATTAATTTCGAAGTATTTAACTTGTAGAGTACACTCCATATTTTAGTCGGTAATGTTTTATTGGGAAGTAATTACTTATAATATTATATATAGTAATATTCAACTTTTGTAATGCGATGCATTATGTTGTGTATTCAAAGACATTAAATATATTTTTGTTTTGCGTAATATTTCTTTGGTATTTAAATGAATGCATTTAAACTTGTATTAAATAATTTTCCTTTTGGGAAATATCAATGTTTATAGTTGCGCATATCCTAGGTCATTGCTGTTATTGTATCTATACGAAGCAAATTTAAATTTCATATATATATATATATAATTAAAATTTGGCATATATTTAATAAACTTGCTATTTATGACTTGCAATCTTTCAATACTATATTTAAGCCATGTTACCCCTAGGTGTAAGAAAATACACTATCCAGGCACCCTTTTTTTTGGCTTTCAACTTTATCCTGTCCATACAAGATATATATATATATATACATACATCTTTGAAGGAGGACCGTAGTTTTTCCGCATCTAGGATTGAGTTGCGTGCACTGGGGACGTATTATGTACCCAGTATTGACAAAACAATAATTCACGCTGCGCACTCCTATTGGTTTATTTTTCCCTTTTTTATAACATTAGAGTATATTTTTCTTTTATGTATTTGAACCCCTCTAATTTTAGAGTTTGGGTAACAAAGACAACTTCTGAAGGCTGTAATAACGCTGATCCCGATGGCCAAGGTCCGGCAGGCCTACGGCTATAATATATTTCGGCATTTGAATAGTGATGTGGTTTATCATAAGAAAAAATACAAAAAACTTTTCCATATTTACTTGGTTTTGAGGGAATATATACTCTGAAGATACATTTCCCTCGAAATCCAATTAGCATTTCGTCTATGGTAATGTACTGCCCGGGGGAATAATTGTGTCAGCAACGTTACATAGCGTAGTTGAAGAGCTAGGATATTGGGGCTAGTCTATCTGACTGACGTCTCTTCTCCGTTGTTGAAACATCGTCAAAACGTAAGCACACACACAAAAAAAAGGGTCTCTCTGTAACGTCAGTGGCATAAAGACTTGGCAAATCTTTGTGTGATTTTAAAGTATCCCAAAAATAGCAAAGCCCTATTAAACTTTAATTTCAATATTGTCAGTTTCACCACTATGCGACCATTTTTTATTTTATTCATCATAGTGGATATTTTTTGATTTGTGTGTGTCACTATTTCGGTTAAAATTTAATTGGTAAATAATAATCTCCAAAAAGCCTTAGGGCTCCTACTAACTGTCATTGTGTTGTTAGATCTTAACCGAGTGAACGGAAGAGATTTTTTTTACCATTTAAAACTATTTTTTCCCGTAAATATAGTTATATTCACGTTGTTGTTCACAGTAATATCCTGGTTCATCACTATTTCTCCTTTTCTTCTGTCAGTTTCATGTTCACTTAGTTCAAACTTACTTTCTATACCATCACTATCTTCAATCTCTGTTAATGTGTCATTGGCAATGTCAAAAAAAAGTCATTATCTTCTAAAATATGCTCCATTTTGTATAACATGAATGAGAATTTAAAAAGACACACTAAAAAAATACCTTACCGACACCCTTGAGTCATTATGACCCAAGGCCACAGAGAAGGAAAGAACAGAGCCACAGCCCCTAGGTTAAAAATGTTGCACTTCTTTTCGAGGCTTTACTCCCTCAACGTTGGGATCGCTAGGTGCGACTCCCAGTGACTACAGCACAATCAAGTGAGCATTTTTGAAACGACTCACTTTAAACTCGAATGTACTAGAAGACAGATGCAAAATATGAACTCCCGTCGGCTGGCGGTCACCGAGAAAGCTTCAGGTAGCGCCCTCCTACGTCTCTAACCCCCCGCCCCCTCGTCATAAGTATCCTAATCCTGCCACACAAATAAGTTTACTCTGACTGCACATTACAAGGAAAACTTGAAACACGATGGACCTTTTTTTAACTAAGGGACTGGCTGTCAACTGCAATTATTTATTAAGGATCACTGAGAAGAATTGCAGACGTTTAGATATACCAATTTATTTAAGAAGTGGTTTGATATTCTTTAATATGGTTTTCACAAAAATGAGGGCAAAAGTTCTGACTAGTTAATAAGTTTGGATTTTAATTCTAAAGTTTAAAAAAAATCGTGACCTATCATATATATAATCGTGTAAAACAATCCCACAACTTGTGACCCTATCAAAATATGGCTTTATTCGATAGAGGAAGGCTAGCTAGAGGTGTCAAACTATTTTCTTTAATCTTAGAAGTACACATTTACACGTAAAGATTCTTCCTTTTTTTAACTTTAAATTCTAAATGCAAGCTTTCAAGCCAGTCAGAAAAACCTTATGTTTGCCAGGATTTTGTTGAAAACTATGTTTAATAATATCAAACCACTTCTTAAATATCCGGGATTTCTAAACGTGTGCGCGGGTCTCAAAGCTCTCCCATTTAGTGCCCAACTTTGAGTATCCTCAACTGGAATAATTTTTGAGCACATCTTTATTGAAACAATTTTTTAATTGAAAATAAAAATATTGATGGTTTTAAAACCATACATATATGTTTAGAATTTTTTTTTATAAATTGTATTAAACATAATTTTCTAAAAATGTGCTCATTCAAAGTTGATATTTATGTACACTCTAGTACCAGTACATACAAATAGTGATTATATATCCTGTGGAGATAAAGTTGAAAGTTTGAATATAAATAAAATAACTTAAACAATCATTTGAAAAAATAATTAGAATCATAAGCTTTGAAAAATTTAAGTTCTCCAAACATTAATATAAGCTTACATACTAATCCTAAACCAAACAAAACCAACCATATCAAAACTTTGCTAAACCTAAACCGAATATAATACATAACATTTTAGGGATTGGGGACTACTTCTAAACAGATTAAAACAATGCCACTTTAGAAAACATTCTAAGCTAGTTGAAAGTAAGAAGTGGATTTGATTTAGAATTTAAGACTTAGATATATTGTTCAAAAATATATAGAAAGAATTGATTGATACAATTTGTTAAGTTAATTAATGTAATAAAATAAAATATCAGATCAAAATGTAATTTCTCGAACCACACCTAAATCAGTCAACATCTCGCTGTCGTACCAACACTTAGTGTCCTTCACAACGACTTTTGTAAGTTTGTTTAATAATTCTTATTCCTTTTATGAATTTATTATTGGACAGCAGTAATTCTCATCTTATGCAACTCTTTAATATTATTCTGTCTTCATGCTTTTTTAATTTCGTATTACATAATAATATATTAATAATAATATTTAGCACCGCGTCTTACTACCCGTTCGGGTTATACGCTTTAAGTACTAATTACGCTAATGGAATAGGAATTGGGAAGGTCGAATTAGAGGAAGTGAGCCCGCATTTGCGTGGAGGTAGAGTGGAAAACCATTTAGGAAAAACCGCCCTCAGTTCACCCGACCAAGATTCGAACCTCGATCTCTCCGTCCTCGGCGGTCGAGCTCAACACGACAAGCGCGTTAGCCAACTACGCCACCGAGGCGGGTTTCGTACTACAGTTACCATGATTACGAAATATATGTGTCGAAACATGTCGGATTGAGTATTCCAGTATCTTTTAAATGATGGAAATTGAAAAGGAGTAACAGGACAAAAAATAAGAGATAAGACTTTAAATATTCCAAATTTCTCTACATCAATAATATCCGTTTCAAATTGGTTAACCTATAGATTAAAATTTTATACTTGTCAACTCTAATACCTGTATATACTTTAAGCATTGTTTCATTAAATATTGTGTATCTCAAAGTCGTTGTATATTAATACTCAATCATTTAATCATAAACTATTTCCAGATGTTAAGCTTTTAACCCAACATTTTTATGGTTTGAATTCTGAACTTACATGTACTTAAACTTTGTTTAGTCTAACCTATTTTGGTATCTGTTAGTTTTAAACATTTTAACGTGTTTTTAATGTATTTTAGACTTATATACCTTATATACTAATACATTAATTCTGAATTATTTATTACACGTGTAAAGTTTTCATTATTTGAAAATATGTTATTACCATAAGTTAACCTAATTTTACATTTTGATCTGCAATTTTATTTTATTGCATCAATTAACTTAACAAATTGTATCAATAAATTCTTTCTAAATATTGTTGAGGAATATATATAAGTCTTAAATTCTAAATCTAGATTAAACCAAGTTTAAATAATATGAGATAATCATATCGAAACAAACTATTGAAATTAACAAGCTTTGATGATCTTGCAACCAATTAAAAATACAAAACTTTAGCTAACGTTGCCATACTGAATCTAACAAAAACATAAATTGCTCAACCTTAACTTGGCTAGATTTACTTATAATAATATGAGTAATATGTTGGAAGGATGTAGGTAAATAAACTAAATTCGTGATAGCCAGATATGCGACTAGATCCTACAAATAAAAAATAGTACATTGCAAAAAATAACAGATAGCAAAATGAGATACAAGTTCCAAAGTTAGCAAATGGCCCACTTAATTTATTCACTATTGGAAGTTATTCCTTCCGGTTACGTTCGTGTTTAATGCCTGGACTAGTGGATATTCAAAGTATTCTGAAATTAGAAAAATATCCAAGTGTCAAAGGAGATTACAAGGGCAACGTTGAGACCGGTGGGAAAGGAGGAGCGGGGGAGGAGGCTCCCAGAAATTTTTTAAAATTTGGGGTGATAATCAAGCCTTGAATCGAAGTTTTAGGCAACTGTATTTTTAAATTTATTTGTCAATCCTGGATTTTTAAAGCTACAAGTGTTATTTGTTTTGACACTCACAATCATTGTTTGTAGGAAAACTATAAAGTTTTGGTTCGAAAAAAATTCAAGTGATCAAATTGAAAACATTATCTAAAACTTAAAACTATCAGGTCTACAAAGTTGAATAGTCAGTACATATACAGTTTACATAAATCTCAATACTGATTTAAGTCATAATTTACAAATGTCTCTTTTCCCTAAAAGTAGAAAATTTGTAGGCAACTTACTGACGTCTGTCTGTCTGTTTTAGTTTTACTGAAAAAAACAACAACAAAAAACATGTACTTTTCTGATTATTTTAGTTGCTATATCTGTAGACAATGTAACCTTATCCTACAGTAGGTGTAAATAAATAAGACACATAATCTTTTACTTCAAATTAATGTATTATCATATTATATAATCTAATAGAGCAGCATTACAAGGCTGCCAAAATAAACCAAGTCAGCAAGAAGCTATCAGAATGGATTAGCCAGAATGAACCTAAGCAGTAACGTGGTAGTTTTTACCATTTTAACCACTTACATTTCTATTAGAATTTCGCATCTTCCTATAATCTTTAAAATCCTCGAAAAAGTAAATATAGAGCTAAATACTCAATATTGTGAACCACTCAAAACACGCCACGACTCCCAGGTTGGAAGCCACTGATTGTTTTTATAACACACTTAGACACAACATTTGACTAGTAAGCTACATGAAATGTAGAGCTCACTCGTCACTTTATCAAAAATTAGCAATTTGACCATGTTTATTTATTTTTTATTTCAGCTGTAAAATAAAACAATAAAACATTGAATTTATCGATATTTCTATAGTATTGTGATGCGTGTCTACCAATGTCCTGCTTCATAGCATCATGGAAGTTGCACTAAAATGTTAATACTGGTACGCCAATAAACTATTCAAAACATATTGTAATTTAGTACATGAAGGTGGAGGGGCTTCCCCTGACATTTTATGCAATAACCGATGACAAATTAGAAACCAGCATTCTAAACATGGTTATAAACATATCAAACATCAAGTAACAAATTTAAAAATACACCCCAAATTAAAAAAGTTATAGGGGGAATAAAAAAACTATGTTTTTGTTTAGTGTAGCCTACTTAATCAAATGAAAAATTATAATAGCTGTAGCAATGTAACATAGCTCTAAGTTACCCCTCTTTCTTCATTGTTGATTTGAGCCTAAATGGCTTTCATGAAAGCCTATTTTAATAAACTGTAGCGTTTATCGGAAATAAGCTATGAAAGTGCACGAATAAAAAAGCAAGACTGGACACTATTAGAAGTAAAGCAAGTAAACTCACCTCGGCCCCATTCAGCTTCTTCAACTCACTATTGTTCTCCCCACACAAAAAGCAACAACATGCCACTATGAATTCGACCGACCAACTAAACGAGTAAATGTTGTGCAAGACTGAACAGTGCATTACGAAGAGGCGTGTTGGGAAGAATGTGGCGCGCAGGCGCAAGAATGGGATGTTGTGTTGAAACGTCTAGTCTAGAACAATCTACTAGCTCCTCCGATGTTCCACCGTCGTCTAGTTATCCCCTCCCTCTCTTCATTTGTTTTGTATTTACCGATGTTCTGTTTACTCCTCTTCCCCCTTTCAGAGCTAGAATAAGTGTATATAATGGTGTAGTCCAGTATGGACGAGCACTCTTGTCGGGATCTTGTCCTCGGACGCACGTAGGCGTCCAGGATGGTTTTAGAAGGTACAAAATTCCTTTTCGGCTAATGTATATAGAAATTCTGTTTGGCGAATTAATGTTTAACCTTCATAAAACTTTACAACTTGAAATATATTTATGTAGGGATACTTTATTATTTAGGATACGTCGTCGTAAATAATGTTTATCTTCTATTTAGTCGTCTTCGACATGAAGCCCCATCTGGGTTTGCGTGATGTCACAATTGTCTATTTACAAGTCACTGTTTTGAAAGATTAGAAACTTATAGCCCATACGGCATGAGAAGTTTATCTTGTTGTGAGAGAAATGTTAGTTATCTATGACCTGCGTGGCAGGAAAATCTTGTTGTCAAAGAATTATTAGTTACTTGTTGCCTACCTGGCACGAAAGTTTTTCATTGTTGTCAAAGAAACATTAGTTACTTGTTGCCTACCTGGCATGACAGTTTTTTATTGCTGTCAAAGACATATTTGTAACTTGTTGCCAATCTGGTATGAAAGTTGTACATTTTTGTCAAAGGAATAGTAGTAACGTATAGGTTTTGCATTGTTGTGAAGGAAATGTCAGTAACCTATAGCCTGCGTGACAGGAAACTCTTGTATTACCACGATAGAGAAATAGTAGTAACCTATAGTCTATCTGGCGTGAAAGTTATAAAGGAATGTTAGTAATCTATAGCCTGCGTGGCAGGAAGATAGTGTATTGTCATGAGAAAGAGATATAGCCCATGCGGAATGAAAGTGCTATATTGTCATGGAGGAAATATGAGTAACGTACCGATTTTGATTATAACCTTTACTATTGTTGGGAGTAATCGTTTATAATATCCCATTACATTGAATGTTAACCAATTTTAGGGTTACTGGCTGTGCCCGCGACTATCTTTTTTGTCGTAAGATTCATATTACATATTTATACATATATTTATACCAAGTTTTTTCTATTGTTCAATATTTAACCTATATCAATAAAATAAAATGTTATTTTCTGACATATTTCTTTATATCGATATTATATGTCCTTCACTGGTTCCCATAGTATATATTCATATCTATATTACTAAGTAGTTGAAGTGTGAGTTTCATGGAAATAGAAAATGAATAGACCTGATTTCAGCCTATTTGCTTTTGTTACTATCCTATCGGCCCCTCTGCAATTATTGTTCTCTATTTTATGTTTTGTTTTGTTGTGCACCAGCCTTATTCTTTGGGAAGACTAAGGGCGGTGCTACAAAACATTGAATTAATATACCTCAGATCTATTAAAACTAGTATGGATACTTGCTAGAAAAAATAGTGTGTATTTCAGAAGTCAAACACTAACACTAACCTTAATGTCCTCATTTCATTTTATTCAGAGTTCTCAATAAGAAAACAATAAAATGTTGCGTAACATTACCTACATTTTTGCCTTGAAAATTTAATAAAGCCTTAATTAAGGCATTTTCTGTACAACATGATAATTTGAGTTATAAAACTGTGACAGTCTAGCAGCCACGAAAGTCACAACTAAAAACACTAAACCATAAATAAAACATTGATTGCTGAGTGAAATTTCCCAAATGAGCAGCTCATGTTCCCCCATGATTCATTTCCATATCACATTATGTATACACTCACCAGCCGCTGTCTCTGCCTACTGGTAACGGCTCTACTAGACTACTTGATTAACTAAGATTTCTAAAATCCACTACATAAGGAATCTCCTTTCAATGTTTGATGATTTTTGAAGTTGGGATTTTTTGTAGAGTAGGAATCAACAGTTGGGCAATTTTAAATTTGTTTGTAAAATTCTGTGGTTAAGGACTTCCATAATATAAATGAATGGGGTAGAGAGTAATCCTAGAATTTCCCAACTCCAGATCTCAAATATCACAAAATTCACAGCTTCCAGGCTTTAAACCAACATTGGAGGGGTGAGACCCCCCACACCCTCTCCCCCAGCGCAATGCACCTGGATATAATGAGTTATAACATTTATATAAAAGCAAAATACAATTATATGATATATAACTGATATATTTCAAATAAGCCTTTGTGAACAAAACATATATTATTTTAAATTTCAAAGGTTTATATACAATCAAGATATAACCTATGACTGATAAGACAATATATGAATACATTTTTTCTGAGCAAATATATAACCTATGTTATTAATAATAATGGTTGGGTCGTATATAGGAACAGTATTAATTCTACTTTCTAGTGTCTAAATATCTACATACATCTAAAATAAACTGTACGAAGGACATTCATTATAAGACAGTTGCAACATTTACTAAAACTATTTTAATACATTCAAAAGTGAAGCTAAATGCCACGTTTTATTTAAAGTGTCAATTCCGATCTAAACATAAAAATATAGTTACGTTTTTTCAATGTTGACAGCCCAAAAAAGTTAATATTTATTTAACTACTGCAATTGTTCATGGTATATAACTTTTAAAGATTTTTTTAAAACAAATTTAATCTAACCTTGACGTGGCAGAGTAGTAGCTTTATGTGTTATTTCATTAAGTTACCCAGTAAGATGACTGTATTGTTTAAAAGACGGCAACTTTAAGTATTTATAAATTTGTGGATATGAAAAATTCTTTATAAATTATATCAAGATTTCTCAAAATAGTATCTTATCTTATGAAAGGTAGTGGCGGTCGTTAAAGCAGAATGAGTGGCCGTCCCATAGAATTTCTTGCTTTTCTTACTCTCACAAAATAGTATTATAAATAATTTTAGTACATATAACAAAAATTTATATATATTTAAATTCATAGGAATTTCCTCTAAGGAGCCATTTTTATATCTTATAATAGGATTCTTGTTAGAAAAAAATGCCTTTCGGATGTCCTTTTTTTAAATACAAAAATCGGGGTATATATGTCCAATATATCTATTTAATTTAATAACCCTTTCATGGTCGGATCCATAAGGGTGTGCGCAATCTCCTCATGAAAAAAATTATTTAGTATAAATAATAATAATTAAAAACAAAATCAATTGCTGTATATCTTTGGAAGAAAGAAAACGCCTACCTAATTTAAAGTACATGACCACTGAAGCGAAGTACTAGTTCTACTGTCACATAATAGCTCAACAACCAGATTTCAGTTATTTCATCCTTTTACATTTTAATTGGTGATATTGTTAAATGTTCCTCCACCTGGTTCCGTGAGGGTTCCCAGGCTCTCTACCCCTTCCCCCTCTCCCAACGGAAGTACTGGATTTGCCCTTGAACACTTTAGAAGGGATAGTTCAATTTAGAAACAAAACTTTTTTTTTTGTGGATTTCGTATACCAGTCAAAAGAGGATTTCCTTACCATTTAATTCTGCATTGATTACACTATATACCATTTAATAACAACTAAAGTATTACATTTTTTTGGTAATTTGCGTAAGGGTCACTATATTAATAAAAATAGAAAATGGTGTATCAAAGTCGAGATACTCTCCCTGACAATTTTTTCTTGTTACACATTATATATATATATATATATATATATATATAGTCCAGGGGAAAAAACTGACATTCTATGTAAAATAAATAAAATGCAATTTAAACCATGATTCCCTCCGCACTTGCCTAATTACCCTCCCCCCCCAATCCTCATATGAATAAAACAAACGCCCTAATATGTTTAAAGAAACGATTTATTATATTCTTTAAGTAGTCATAGGAAAAAAATAGTAAAAACTTGATAAACCATGGACTTATCAGGTTTTTCCCATTTATAGGTTGTGCTGGTTGTAAAAAATCAAGTATGAAAAAGTGTTTTGTGGAGTAATGCATTCAAATCAGTGAATAATGTGCTATAATATTAACATGACACAATATGAAAGCTAGAAGCATAAAAAATCATGGAAGGATAAGTCTGCACGAGTCTTGAAACTTTCAAAATGGTCTCCTGTAAAATTTCATAAATGTGACTTATCAGGTTTTCCCCCTGGGCTCTTCATATATGGACACATCCTAAACATGTCATGTTGATGTTTATTAATTAAATTAAGTGAATAGATTTTTTGTATCTAAATGACTGCAGTCCATTCTAATGAAAAAGTGAATCCTAAAGAATTGTGAGCGCAGAATTTGTTCCCAAAATGTTTAATAATTCCATTACAGGTGCATTTCCAAGTCTGTGTGTCACTTACTTTTAAACACTGTAGAAGCACTGGTATTTTATATTTGGTTCCAACCCACCCCATTGTTTGAAAAGTTTTGTTCAATGAAAGGGGGGTGAGGTGGGGTAAGGGAGTGCCACTACCTGAACTATTGTACTAGGAGAGACAAAACAGCAACTTTTAGCTCTCACTCTATCAGTTTGTCTTTCTGATGAGAAACATTTTGAAAGTGAATTGTTTTAAAGAATTCTCACTTGGAAGCGCTGTTATCACTGGATATTTTAAATTCTACCTGAGTTGAAGGGCGCAACAAATCTCCCGTAAGGCTGGGTATCTGTTATTTCTTTGTCTGTGCCAAGGCGTTTTATATAGAAGAAACGACATGAGTAACAAAAGGGCAAGTTTATATTACACTAATGAATTGCAGAGTAAGGAGAATAGCCGGGAGCACAAACCAGTAGTACCTACTCTCTTCCCTAGAAATGAAAATAAAATAAAATCCCTTTTGGTCATCATTTACGTTCAAACGATCAATTAATTGTTAATCTTGTAGTTTATTTAACTATATAACCTACATCAACTTATTTAAATTAATAAATCTAGAGTGTCGAACTTAGTTTTGTTCATTAACATTTTTAATAATACATTCATTTCATTAATAATCATACATGTATCTCATATATTCAGAAAAATTAGCAAACGATCTTAAAATGCGTATGAGAAAATAATAAGCCCGAAAGTTTATTTCTCTCTCATACAATGGTGTCAGAGATCGCTTAAAAATTGTGCCACTGATGTCCATCTTGTTATATTGTAAATATCAATGGAATTTAATAATATTTTTCTGTCCATTATTTTCCAAATTTGTTCAATATTAACGGATGAACAATTTATGTATGTAAGCAATTTAAATATAAATCTGTTTTCTTTTATAATTATGCTATAACACTTTTATCTCATATAGAGACTAATTCACGATGTAGGCCATTTTATTATTTTTGACTATGAGGGGACAAAAATCCAATACATTTTATTTTGGTTAACTGGCTATTCTGTGTTTCCGCCATTTCTGTTAGTTACACAACACCAAACAGTATGGCTGGTCCATTACTGTCTTCACTATTTTTGGAGACAAAATACAATAAATTGTTGACAAAATCTTTAAAACCATTTATTAAATGATCAAAAGAATCTCAATATATTTTATTGACTAGTAAATTGATCTAATTGTAATGAGACCGTATCAATCCTGCATAACGTGAAATCAAAATTGTACTTATTTAACTGAACCTTTCAACTGAGAATTTGATTTAAAAATAGCAGTTATTGAATCGTCTGTTACTTTCTAAAATAATTGGTAAGTAATACTCATTTTTAACACTGGCATAAAGTGTTTTTATTTAAAATTTTTAGTTAAATTTCAAATTGGGGCGACTTCCCCAACTACTCATATCTTTGTTTAACTACATCACAATTGCAATTGTATTAATAAAATATCGTCGGCTTAGAGGTTAAACTCACTAAGTAGCATTTTAAATGTTTGGAGATATACTAAGTGAATGATGACTTTTACCTGGAAAAGAATCTTTCAATGTTGTATTTGATAATTTCTAATTTAAAAAAATAGCTTAAGGACTTGTTCTTATAGATCTTGAAATTCTAACATACACACACACACACACACACACACACATAAACTCATTTCAAGCAAAAATGCACTTAATGAGTTTTACCTCTAAACCGACGGTATAAAACAATGTGTGCACACTTGCACGAGCCTAGATGTTAGAATTCCATTGTAAAAAAACATAGAAAGCTTAAACACTGCATGTGTATCTAGGTGATCTGGATGGTTTACACCTTCAGCATATATTTTTCAAAACTTGAACATAATATATTCATAGATTTACTAATGCCTTGTACACCTTGACCACTAGATCAGTTAACTCTAACCAAGACACCTGAAACATTGTGGGGTGTACAGGTACTCGTCTAAGGAAACCTAAAGATGCGTAGGGACGGGGCACAAAATATTGAGCATTTAAGGTAATATTTTCCCCAAACAAAATAGCTCTATTTACTAATATAGATGTCGTACATGTACTAAATAAGACCACATTGACTAGGAAAAGAAAGTGTTCCACCTAGTCTAATTAATTGGGTATGTGTTCGCCATGCAAAAACTTGATTCACCTCCGGAAGTTGAACCAGAACTGATAATCTAAATTAAGTTATTTTTAAGGAACCAGAACAGGAATATAAAAAGTAAATGGTTTAAGAACCAAAACAGGAATTGACATATATTCTTGGGTTTTTTAATCAAAGAATTTATAACTGCATTTCATTCCCTTCTTTCTGAAACTTACTTTTGTCTGAACTTTTTGTGAGAGTAGGTACTATAGAAGTATATTTGAGCTCTTGGCAGCAGGCACTGATGAGGTCACATTATTGAGAAATGATTGTCACATTGTGTAGGGTTTTCTCATTACGCTCCTTAGGCTAAGAGCTTAGGAAGATGTCTTTAACTTTGAATGATGGCAAACATATATAAAAAATGGGAGTACTGAGAAAAGAGAGCCTGCCCATTTGTAAAGCAGTCCAAGCTAAATACGAAGAAATGTATTTAAAAATGTTATTCCTGAAAGTTAAACAAGTCAAGTTATTGTTGGATGGCCAGTTTACTTGGGGGTTAAGGGGGGGCCCCTTAAATTATTTAACCCGCCATAAAGCGCGCACCTGTTTTTTTACGCCATCGGTCGCATGTCATCTGACAAATTATCTTGCAATATTTGCTTCCTGAGAATGTAACTAAAAAAAATGCAAATTTATTAGTTTTGCAACGCTTTGTAGGCTTGTGTGTTGTATTTAGATTTAGTTAATGAAACTGATGCTTAATACCATCGTAAACATTTTTTTATTTCTTTGAGAAGGTTCTTAGTAAATTGATGTAAATTGTACTTATGCCATGAGGCGTGTGTCATCTAAGAGATTGGGACATCTTTTGTTTTGATGTTCCAATGCCTGACTCCCATTGTTAAAAGTTAAATATGATGGATTATGGAATTTTATAATACCACATACTTTATTTTAGCGTTTACTGAAAAGGTAAACACTATAACTCTCGTAAAAACTGCCAGAGGACCACATGAAACACACCGCAAATAGTACTTGTTCTTACTTTTGTTTTTAAAGTTTTTTTTATAAAAAAATCAATTCCACGAAAATCTTGCTGCATTATAAATTAAAACAACATTTCCTTGGTACTAAAAAAACACAATGAATGATATATTTAGAGCTTGTATACTACACATTTAGGCGAGACTCATCCATGAGATTATGATCAATAGACACATGACTGGGCGCAAGTCATCCAAGAGATTATTACTACTGTTATGACCTTGATATTCACAGCATCATGGCTCTAACTAAACTGCCCAGCGGAGGGAAGGAAGCCAAGAAGATACTAGGAGATGGACTGCACCCCACCCCTAGCAACTACGTCTCTTGCGTATAACCCGAACGGGTAGTAAGATACGGTGCTAATAATAATAATAATAATAACTACGTCGCTAAGTCATCTCTCAGATGACATGCGACCGATGGTTGGTTAATAGATGGGGAGAAATAAATATTACCCAGGGCGGAGTTCCTTTAAAAGATGAGTGTGTGAGACATCAAAAATATTATTGAGATGGTTTTTAAGGTAAATTAGCTAAAGTTTTTAGACCTATTCTGTGACCTTGCAAACTTATTTTGGTGTGTCTACAAATTAAGGACATCAATAAAGTAGGCCTATTAGCATTTTAAATTAAAACTGTTTGACTGAGAATATTGCCATTATATTATTAGGTGTTCTGTCTTACAACAGGACAGGTCCATTCCTTTTGTCAGTGAACTTAGACCGCCAGTGCACCCTGTACTCTGCTTCCTCCTTCAGCTCCCAGAATTTTCTTCTTTCCTTCAAGTCATACACTATTTGAATCATCTTCCTTACTAAGCTCCACCTTCCCTCAACCTTTACTTCTCTGATGTCGTGCAGAAGACAGTTCCTCCTGAGGGTGTGTCCATTGCAGTTTGCTTTGTACCAAAGAATCACACCCACTCTTCCTAAGACTTCATTTGTCACCATGATATTTTCATGTCTTCTCCATTTCAAAGGTCTCCAAGTGTTTCTTATCCATCTTTCTGCTCCATACAGCACGATGATGAAAATGCACACAGAATATTCAAGGTTTTGATTATTAAAAATAAAACACATACACTAGAGATGGGCGATATATCACTGACTGTGGTTTTTTCACCGATACCATTTGATCACTGATACTCCCAGTTACTCGATCCCAAAAGTATCGGTGATTGAGATATCAGTGATCGGAGATACTCGCATACTCGCAATACTTGAGCTATGGAGCTAGTATTGCTTCTTTTTCTAGACACTCGAATAAATACTCGCTTCACGGCCTTTGTTATGCTTTTATTTTTTATTTTCTACCAACTAATTGAGAATCGACCTTATTGACTGGTATGTTTTACGTGTTATTTCTATTTAAAACACTTGATCTCTTAGAGCTCATTTATCAAAAACAGTATAAGATTGCTACGTAAAAATGACTTTATTGTTAAGAGCAAAATTCAAAAGCAAGCTTACTAAGTAAACCACATTTCGGATTCTTTTTAAAAGTAGGCTACGAAAAAAAACCACATAACACAAATTACATAACATTTCACTATAAAATACTAAATAACATATTTTATTTCTCTATTTTTCAATTGTATTAAACTTCTTAAAACACATACTTTTGTATTGACTGTACATTAGTCAGGCAACACGAAACCCGGAGATTAGGTAGCTGTATGTCAATAATGTCAATGTCAGTGCCGACTGCCGACAGAAAGAGCTTATGTTAAGTCTTTAAGTATCGAATTCCATTGCAAGCCGCCAAACTTCCAAGTAATTAGTTCTCCTTTCAAGTTCCAACCGACAACCGAATGTCATGGGATTATTCGAGTAAATAGTACATACCCAGTACTCAGAAATACTCCATACTCCTACTCGATACTCGATTGTACGCGCCTACTCGGACAGCAGCTAAATACTAACAGTGAAAATTCACTGGTATAAATCACCGATATTTTAAAATCACAGTCATTGTATTCACTGATATCGTAAAATCACTGTTTTTCCCATCTCTAACATACACCGATAGAATTAAATTAACTGCAACTAAACAAGTCACTGAATTAAGTAATTAGAGGTAACAATTAAGCCTGTAAATTAATAAACCAATAAGAACACATGAAACTGAATAAAATTAAATAAAAAATTAATAACCATATAAAACACATGTCACAAAAATGTCTGTTGCTAACATAGTGTAACGTTGTTTGCCACCACACGTGTATTTCCTTATATTTTTCTAATTTGTCAATATTTTAAAACTTATTTTTGTTTTAAATGATGTACTTGAAAGTTCGTCTGCAGCATAACACGCTGTGGTTGCAAAATAAAATGGGAGGAAGAATGTCTAACACTGTTGAAAATAAGGAATTTTGAGCTAAGGGAGAACACTTACCTCTTTATTAAACATATTTATCCTTCTAAGAAGTTATTGACTCTTGTTTATTTATCCTAATGCTTGCGCAGGGCTGTCCCACAAGTGAGTGGCGTGTCTCGTAATTGTAAAAGAAGAAAAGAAATTGATGTTAATATTTCCAAACTAGCACGCATTTCAATTTTGACCAATGGAAATAAACATTTTAATTCTTTTAAGAAACATTGTTCATATTCATTGACATATAGATTAAAATTACATTTTATTTTATATTCATCCTTAGTCCATAGCCAATATTTTATCTTTAATTTTTTTTTAAGTTTTCTCTTTGGACTTGGGGAAAAAAAATAGAACATTTTTAATTTGTTTCCTGGAACATTTTTTGAAGAAGATTTAAAACATGGAACCAAACCTGTGTGGCCCCCAGCTAAGTTGGATTTAAAAAGTGAAAAATAGTTTATAGGGGGATGTGAAGATATCCATAACAAGCTGTGTGTCTGGGGAATAACTAGAGACTGATTATTTCCTTAAACTGTGGAGGAGTTGAAATTAAGAAAAGGAGACAAATTTCAACACGGACATCGGTGAGATCCAGCCAAATCTTCAACTTTAAATAACTTTTCCTTCTCTCTCTTTCATCAAGAACCCAGGATTTATGTAAAATCTTTCAGAAAATACTAAATATATTCAGACTCTTTATCTATTCCAGAGTATTAATTAATATTTTATTTTTTATTATGTAAGATTAGAATTGTGTTTACTCAGAATTCCAAAGGTAGGATTGGGATATGGTAACAATGAAACAATAATTATAACAACCCACAAAAGTTCCAAAAAGGGTTCTTTTTATTATTGTAGTTTAAAATAGTACATTTTATTCAGTGATCTATTTTATTTCAATTCATATTTTATTTTAAGTATTCCTTCAACTCTAGTACAGTAGCCCCGTGGCTTCTTTGGTGCTGACTGACAGCTCAAGAGTCATCATGCCACTGTAATAGTTAGTCTGGAATCATCCATTAATAGACTACTCTAAAGATTCGAAGGAAACCAGCCCATACTTTTCCAAGGGTCATTTTGTGTCAAACCAACCAATAAAAAACTATTTTTGAATCTTTAGGATTCAGATTTTTAATATTTTTAGTCTATTCATTGTACCTATAAAGAATACATTACAAAATTTCAAATTTTTTGGGCTCTTAGTTTTTGAGCTATTAACTTTCATATAAATAAAACTAGCACAAATATGACAAGATTTTGAAGTATTTAACAGCTGTAGATAAACTATTTGATCTAGTGAGCTCAAATTGGTGTCCTTCTCTTTTTTTAATGAGCTTTAATTTTATATTCAACATGACTATGGTATGAATTTTATAATTTTTAAAAACTCACCTTTTTTTCAAATCTCAAAAACACTACTCTTAATTATTTGAAAAAAATATAGGTTTTAAAGACATTTATAGATTATTTGTTTGCCAGATTTCAAAATGGGACGCCAATGAGTTCCTATGGAAATTAAATTTTTTGTTTTATTATGAATGGGAACTTTACTAAATTTGTCGACTTACATGTTAAAACCATAACTATAAGCTGAGTGGTTGATGTTTGAAAGTTGCTACTAATCTATTTATAATTTTTGCACTACACATATGGTCAAACTTGTTTATGACAGCCTCGGCTATTCCGTAAACTCGGGTGTAGCATCATTTTTTCAGAAATTCAGTCAAAATGTCATATTGTGACACCTACAGATAATCTGGAAGCGTGTGTAAAGAACAACCAAGTGATCACAAGAGAAAACATAGTTTTATTTTAATTAAGTCAAATATAAAGGTAATGAAGATACATAATATATTTCAACATTGGCATAGAGAGCCAATTTGTAGTCTGGCAATAAACATCAATTCAAGATGATTCAAACTATATATATGAAATTGCGAAGCCATAACATTTACTTTAAATATATATATATAATAAATAATGTATTCTGCCAAAGCAGACACATGGATAGTAAGATAAAGTGGTTTAATCTGTGATATATAAGTCTCAGCAATTGTCGTTGAATTCTATACCTAAGTAAGGGATAATTTTATGAAGTGTATAAATATAGTTCGTAAACCGCCGTTAGAAACTATACAACCTAACATGATAACCTAATTTGATTTAAATATATATATATAAATCAAATTAGATATATATATAATACACGCAATTAAAGTGTGCATACATTATTTTAATAACATCCCTGAAACCTGTAAAAATGCCAATGTAAGGTTAACTGAACTAAGTGAAGATGAGAGCGCGCCACAAGTACACAAACAGTACTAACGCAAATCATGAACTCCCCTTAAAAACAAATATTATTGACTTGCGGTTCATCCGCGTTAAACCCCACCAGAAAACCCATCTATAAAACATGATTATGTTAAAGTAAGCCCAAACAACATTTTAGAAAAGAATCCCTCCCCATTATTTATATCAGAACAGAATTTTGAATAAGATTCTCTAGTCCTAGTTTATATCGGCGCCCTCACCTTTGTGCGAGCCAGTGGTACAATGAGTGACGAGGTAACAATACATGCCATTATATAGTAGATACAACCTACACATGTTCTCAGAGGAGGGGGAAAGTAGGGCGGAAACAAAGAACAAAAGGAAGGGAGAAGAATAGCGCTCTTGATGCTTAGCGGCCAGTCCAGTAACCACTCGAAGTTTACAGAACATCCCAGGTGGCGGAACCGGAAACTATCTAGGTCAAGTTAAGTCCTTGTTTGTTGTGGGCCGGGCTTCGATGACGAGCGAGGTGCTGGCCAGAGTCTCGTTTCAGTCGATGTTGTTTAGTCCAAGGGAGAGGATGGATATCATAGTGTGTGTTAGTGCTCCATCAGACAGAGAGGAGCCAGGCCAGTGGTGGTGAGTGTTGTAATTGTTCAACCCACGGGAGAGGATGTCTTAATGTGTGTTAGTGCTCCATCAGACAGGAGCCAGGCCAGTGGTGGTGAGTGTTGTAATTGTTCAAGCCACGGGAGAGGATGTCTTAGTGTGTGTTAGTGCTCTATCAGACAGAGAGAAGCCAGGCCAGTGGTGGTGAGTGTTGTAATTGTTCAAGCCACGGGAGAGGATGTCTTAGTGTGTGTTAGTGCTCTATCAGACAGAGAGAAGCCAGGCCAGTGGTGGTGAGTGTTGTAATTGTTCAAGCCACGGGAGAGGATGTCTTAGTGTGTGTTAGTGCTCTATCAGACAGAGAGAAGCCAGGCCAGTGGTGGTGAGTGTTGTAATTGTTCAAGCCACGGGAGAGGATGTCTTAGTGTGTGTTAGTGCTCTATCAGACAGAGAGAAGCCAGGCCAGTGGTGGTGAGTGTTGTAATTGTTCAAGCCACGGGAGAGGATGTCTTAGTGTGTGTTAGTGCTCTATCAGACAGAGAGAAGCCAGGCCAGTGGTGGTGAGTGTTGTAATTGTTCAAGCCACGGGAGAGGATGTCTTAGTGTGTGTTAGTGCTCTATCAGACAGAGAGAAGCCAGGCCAGTGGTGGTGAGTGTTGTAATTGTTCAAGCCACGGGAGAGGATGTCTTAGTGTGTGTTAGTGCTCTATCAGACAGAGAGAAGCCAGGCCAGTGGTGGTGAGTGTTGTAATTGTTCAAGCCACGGGAGAGGATGTCTTAGTGTGTGTTAGTGCTCTATCAGACAGAGAGAAGCCAGGCCAGTGGTGGTGAGTGTTGTAATTGTTCAAGCCACGGGAGAGGATGTCTTAGTGTGTGTTAGTGCTCTATCAGACAGAGAGAAGCCAGGCCAGTGGTGGTGAGTGTTGTAATTGTTCAAGCCACGGGAGAGGATGTCTTAGTGTGTGTTAGTGCTCTATCAGACAGAGAGAAGCCAGGCCAGTGGTGGTGAGTGTTGTAATTGTTCAAGCCACGGGAGAGGATGTCTTAGTGTGTGTTAGTGCTCTATCAGACAGAGAGAAGCCAGGCCAGTGGTGGTGAGTGTTGTAATTCCGTGTTACTGGGTGGTACGTGCTAGATGTTGTTAGTCGTTGTAACATCGTTACAATATTAACATTATAAAAACCTCTATTTTAGTGTCGCTACCACTCGGTTGAAGCTTCAAAAACTTCTTAGATATTTTACTTAAAATTGTATTCAAATGTATGTATATGTAAAAAAAAAACTGAAAAAAATGGCCAATTCTCTTTTATAGCAGGCTGGGAGTGTACTGGTCATACAGTGCGCTGGTCTAATAATAGACTGAATGTCAAAACAAAGCTAGGAAGTGTGTTGCGGGAGTCGGGGTCGCTTCAAGGTCATTCATTTTCACTGAGCTGGCTGGAACTGTCTCGTGGGCGCGTCTAAGCTCAAGCCAAGGTGTTTTATTAGTTTAATGTTAGTTTTGGTTGTTATTGTGTAGTCATTTGGTACTCATTATACATAGGCCTACATTTTTTAAATCATTGCAAGTTCTAGTACAAAAAGAAAAGTTCTGTCTATTCAAGAGAAAGTACATGTCATTAGAGCATGTGAAAGTGGACAGAAAAAGGCTGATGTATGCCGTGATTTTGGATTAGTGAATTCTACTGTAGGCACAATTTTAAATAATAAAGAAAGAATTTTAAAGGCATTTGAAGAAGACTGAGAAGAAATAAAAAAAAATATTAGGAAATGCGAACATATTGATGTGAATGCAGCACTTTTAAAGTGGTTCAAACACTTTTAAAGTTCATATATTCCTGTGAGTGAACCAATTTTGAAAGAAAAGCCTACAGAATTTAGAAAACTGTTTGGTATTGAATTTACCTGCTCCAACGGATTACTGGATTGTTTTAACGCCCAACATTCTATTTCCTTTGCTAAAATTTGTGGTGAGGCAAATAGCGTAGATCTAAACGTGACAGGTGATTGTGTAGCTATTATTATATTGAGGACATGACCCATACAATCTGTGTGGATCAGGGAAGAATTTAGGATATTTCAATACTAGCCACTGCATTGCTTAGCAGACACTCACCTCGTGCATCCCTGGAGGTACACTTACCACACTTTGGGAGTCACTTATCTCTAGTCTAAGCTAGAAGTTCTCAATGGGAGGCTGAGGCAAAATATGGGGAGTTAATAATTAAGTCTAGATATATAAATATTGCACAAGACAAAGATCCTTGATTTCACACAAAAAATTTACACAATCCATTGGATCTTGCTGAAAACCAAAAGAGTATTCCACCCATTCACATTTTGTTCATTAGACAAACAGTAATCACTGTGCGTACTTATTGTTCACCATTCGATACATTTCCTTTGAAACAAACTGCGAGAATGCAACAGATTCAAATAAAAAAATATGACCATGTGGACTTATTCATCGTCAATTTGATTCATTTTTGGAAAATTTAGGAAGTTCTACCTTATAATACCTTAATTTATTACCTACCTTATTATACCTGATCTACCTTACTATACAGACGTTTGATGGCCTTCATGTCATAAAGGTTTTTTTTTTAAACAAAACATTATGAATGTGCTGAGTTAAAAGAGGGACAGTAGATAATGGACCTGGCTTTCTCTATAGACATTACTAGTCAGCTTTGTTACCACTTCAAGGCAACAATCATGTTGCTGCCACATTATTTGGCAATAAAAATATTTTCAAACAAAAAATATGTCTTTTGCAAAAAAAAAAAAACTTGTTTCATTTTTAAAGTTGCCAAACTCTTGCTAAAATTACATAAATTGAAATTCGCAAAGTATACTCATCAAATACAATTGTAAGAAACAGAGCTGGATTAAAGATTTTCTTATTTAAAAAGTTGGGAATCTCAGTTTCGTCACTTGTTTGTTGACATTGAAATTATTGACGACAAAAGATTAAAAATGGAACTAATTAAAATCCGGTGTGATTCTTAATCTAAGTGAAAATATATGGAAGTTATAACTCTAGGTTTTTACAGCTATTTATCTTCAAATCGGTTTCCCAGAGTGGTATTATTTTGCTATGTGTGTTTCATAAAACCACAAATTGTTCTAAGCTTAACTCTCTAAAGGCTCTACATGTTATCTGCTGTATTGTAAGGTATTTGTAGAGTACAGTTATTCTGTTGGGACTCTTTGGATTCTGTTTTTGAAATATATTAAATGATTAGATTGAAATCAAACACTTTGTCTAGTTCATTGAGCTGTTGATTATTGTAGCTAAATGGTTATGTTACCATATTTAAAATCTATTTTATGGCTAATCACACTTTGGTTTTTAATGGGGGCCTCAGTGTTATGAATCATATTATATTTTGAGGAAGTTTTGGAGGTAAAAATTACTTTTCTTTCTCATACTAACAAAGTTGAAACTGTAACATATTATATTCTTTTAAATTGAAAAATGACTCCTGAACACAGGAATTGAACCCGGGACCTTTGGCTTAGTACGCCAATGTTCCAAACACTGAGCCATCCAGGAATGGTGGTGTGCCCAGGGCCATTCTTCACTCAGATTTGAAGACAAAGTGTGTGTTGGAGGTCGTGATTAGATTCCCTTGTTCAACATAGAGAACATGATATTTAGATGCAGCTATAACCGTAATTAGCAAATATAATAGCATGGCTATTTAATACACCAGTAAAATATTAGTTGGATTGAATTTTTAATCATAGAAGTTAAAATTTAACTCTATGGGATTTTTGAGCATAAAGTCCAACATTGCTTTAAAATAACAATGGATTTCATGAGGTAATCCTTATGTTCATACAGATAAAATTAGAATTTATTCAAGATGTTGATACTGTGAGCTGAAGAATAATGGGAAAACCACCATATTTCTGTGTATTTAATGTCTATTTGAAGTTGATTTTTAAAAATAATTTTGCACTGTTTTGTTTATATTTTAATTTTGTTTGGACTTAATTTTGCAATTTCTTGTTTTTATTTTTTATTTCTTATTTTGTAGCACAAAATTGAAGGAAGCTATCAAATCTATTTGTAAAGGGATGCTGATAATTTATGGAGGAAGACTTTAGACCTCTCAAGACAGTGATGAAACCATGATCAAGCCAACTAACAAATGTCTATAGTTACTTGAAAATAGATCTTGTACGACTCCTTCACACTTTAAAACAAGCTGTATTTTTATCAAATAGCTTTTTATTATATATAAACATGTTTTTCATTTATAGTAGAATTTTATTTGTTATTTATTTTATTTATTTTTAGTTTTAAATCTTGACCTTGCAAAAAAGTTTCTTAAAAAGTTAACCAAACAACCTTCACGCATTTTATTGTTCCCTATACCTCTTAAAATGTAAAAAAATAATTGTATTGAGTAAACAAAAATTGCCCAATGACTTATCTTTGTATCATTGTTGAATTGTTTGTAATACTAATGGACTTTATGTTGGTACCGGTACATAGCATCCAACTGATTATTTGATTTCTACTACTTTACTATACTTTACTTTGAAACATATTGCAAGACCATTGCTTTGATTTGCTCATAGATCAAAATCACGGAACAGAGTCATTATATTATCATCTGTCCTTTCAAAACATGGTTAGTTCTGGTGGACTTGGTGCTCTAGCCATCCTTATGGTGTAATGCAACATTTCTTACAGCTTAGTTTGTACCACACACAGGATCACATCTCCTAGGGGAGCTTTACAATCTTCACAAATGTGTGCAGATTTTATCTCATAAACTTGAAATACAAATTTGACCTCTCATGTCCAGATTTGTTAAAATTTGGTGTTTTTGTCAAAACCTGCAAATGAAGAAATTTAGCCAATCAGATTTAAACTTTAATTGATGATTAAAACTAAAATTTTAAACAATATTTTTATATAGATAGTTTGAAAAACCACAAAGATAAAAAAAACTACAAGTGATTTGGACTAATGGTTATTTAAATATTGTGGTCCAGAGCTTCAAAAGGGTAGTTCCCCCTCTTAAGACCTCACTACCATAATGCGGCTAATTAGAGGAAACTATCTCATGTTCAATATCACCAACACAATATTGTTTGCTATTATGTAGCACCATGAACTGGCGGTCACTGGTATCAAGCAAATAAAACATTGTGTGTTTCCAATGTTTAGTCCTTAATATTCACAGGTTACAATTAATTGTAATAGAGAGATTATTTGTGAATCAACAATAAATCATAATCGGTGATTTTTCTTAATATTCAAAATTAACACAATATATGTTTAGTATTACGGATTTTCAAAACTACTACAACTTATTGAAACTAAAGATCTATCCACAAATAAAGGTAAACACAAGTGACAGGCAGTCATGTTACAACACTACACTCGACAGTTAAGGGAAAGAGAGATGCGTGACGTGGCCTGGTCCGGGGCGGCAAAACGAGCGACGAGGCCTCGGAAAGGGAGTGGAAACAAGTGACGTAGTCTGGGGAAAAGAGGGTAAAAAACTAACAAACCTTATTCAAATAGCTGTTGCTGTTGCATCTAATTTAATTTTACTGCTCTCATATTTTTTTCTATATTCTTATTTATTTATGCGATTAAAAAAGAGGGGCTAGCTTCGGGGCCCCCTGCGGACGCCTTGTTCGCATAGGCCAAGAACCGGCCCTAGTTAAAATATACCCTCCAAGTCAGGCACGGGTTGTGTTTGTATGTTATCATTCAGCTAGAAACTAAACAGATGGGAGGCACTGATTTAAATCCCAGCTTGAGGTGTTTTTCAATAATTGTTTTGAAAGCTATTAACATAGAGATTAATATTATAGTTGACATTAATAAACTGTATTTACTCGACCCACTAAATGAAAATATAGCAAATTTTATTACAAGTTTCTGTGACACATAAATAATATACAATGAAATTATCTTTAGAATAACATACTTTTTCCCCGTATTGGAGTACTTCAAGCTCACTTGTTCCGGTTTTGTGGTAACGGCAAAGCTAAGGCTCGAAGCCCGGCTGGGTGTTCTGCGGGTGATTTTACTAAATGGTTTTCCACTCTCTCTCTAGGCAAATTCCCACTCATTTATAACATCCTTATTCCTACCACAATAGTACAATTAAATGTTGATAGCCTGAACGAGTATTGAGAGGAGTTTCAAAAAATAGGATTGTTGCCTCTAAATGGACTAAAGGTGTTCACATTGTCAAAACAATTTAATTAAATGACTGGTTTATCGTATTTCTTTCCATTTATAACTCGCAAGACACTTTATTGTTTACTTAAAGCTATAATTTACATGTTCTGTAAACAATATTTTAATGGGAGTGAACACTAAATGATGTTTTTCAGATTTAAAATTTGGTATTGAAACCCCCAGCCCTAAGTCCCCCCAGAGGAGATAATAAGATAATAATATAATAAGATTAACATTTATTAAATATAAGCAAAAATAAAGAAGAAAAAAGACAGGTTCAAATAGAAAGGTTGGCCATCGGCCCTGGTTAAGGTTATAACTCATTTAGCTATAGTGTACTACATAAGTGATATAAATAATTTTATCAAAAAAGGGAACAATAAAATAGTGCAATTGAAGATTCGAATAAACAATATTAGCCTAGTGAACGACTCGGCTTATAACATTATCACTAAACTCATTACTAAATTTCAAGTTGTCAAAGGCGGTGGCAAAATCATCGAGTAATTAGCCCGAGAAAAGGTACAAACAAATCATCACATGACAAAATGATATAGAAATATGCTAGAAAATTCTTTAAAGTGATCTCAATAAGAATAAATTGAATAGAAAATGACCCACATCAAAAAGCTGTATTTAGATAGAGCTAGCCATCTAGTGGCGCTGAGATTAGAAAAATTTCAAACTAGCGTATAGCTAGCGGCCTGGGTACAAGTTACTAAAAATACCTTTAAATAATCAAACAATTCCACCTGAAGCTGACCAAACAAAACAAACAAGATGGCAAGAGCCCATCAAACAAGCCGCCAATAAACCAATCAATTTCAAATTCAAGTTTCAAGAGAGAATGTAGAGCAGGTTTTCAACCCAAAATGAATTTATATTTAATTGCTTCCATATTTAAGTTCAAAGCAAATATATCAACAATTAATTTATTATTTAAGTCAAAAAGATGATTTGGAAAAGATTATGAGATATAGACTGAAAGGGAATTTTGAAAAAATACGCAGATCACAACTGCCGCAGATAGCTGAAGGGAAATAATTTAATATATCGGCCCCGCAACACAATCACGTGATCTCAGAGACTGAGCGAGAGGAGTGCAAAGGAAAGGTGGAGAGAGGAAACACTTGCTGGAACCTCCGACACTGATCTAGAAGGTTGTGGAACTTAGTGGGTCAGCCTAGTTTTGGGGCGTGATCGGTAATATTGATGTCTGATGGCGGGGCCTGAACAGGCAGCATTTGGGTGGGGTCAGACCGTATGTGTCTCTTCAGTGTGTTGAGGTGAGTGTAATAATAAATATCATTTTATTTCTTTTGTAACATGTCACACATGTTACAGTAAAATATTGCTAGTTCTATAGGTCAATACTTTATACATGACCAGTCTTTAACAGGTTTGAACTACCTGTGTTTGTTAGAGTAGATTATTTAAAGATAATATAGGTTGGTTAGAAATAGTTTTAAATGCTAACAAATGCCCCTAATATGACAGGAGCTATTAGTTTATTTAACAGGGAATGCACCATCTATAAAGCTAGAAACTCACACCCAATTGCATGCTGCTGGGATTTGAACTGGCCAATTGGGTGAAATTAGTATGATATAACATCTATCGATAACTGAGATTATTTGAAATTATATTATATCATTTTGTATTATATATAAGTATTATTTTAGTTTTAAACATTTTTAGGGTATCCCCTTCCAGTTTTCTGGTCCTTCATTTTTACATTTAAGAATGTTCTGACCTTTGTTGTGGTTCGTACTAGTCCCTTCACCAGCCTAACCAGTTTCAATCTTCCTCCACACTGATAATTACACTAGTTTATTCTTCTAGTTTTGGAAATGTTGAAACCTCTAATTTCACCAGCCACCACTTATTAACACACATGTTGTTATTTAGGTTGCTCCCTCAACATACCTGTCAAATTACCTTTTCTATATTTCAAACAGGTTTTTTTTTCTACGTCTTCCAGAATTCCATTTTAAAATTTAAAATGTTCCAACATTTATGTTTACTAGGAATAGTCCCTAAACCCACTTGCTAAATTTAATTTTGCTACCACAAATATATGTAGTTATTAATGTCATAACTGTGGCCACAAACCTGGAAAACGGAAAACCTGTAATAGTCAGGGAATTTGAAAAAGTAATTTCTGTAGCCCACCCTGTATTAGTTGTGGAAATTTTGACAGTTTTCTAATGCACTGAGAAGTACTTTATTCTATTATATATTGACATTTTAAACCCTCTTCCCCATCCCTATTTTTCTAACTACCATTTAGAAATTTCAATTCTTGACACTTATTTACTTATCTCAAGTACCTCCCACCTAATTCCCTTATGCTATTTCCTAGAGTCACACTTACAAATTTAAAGTTTTAATAACTTTATAACTATTTGGAGTGGTCCCTCTAGCTGCCTGCTAAATTTCAATTTTTTTACCACACTGATAAATTATTTCTAATAGTTTTTCTAGTTTTG
>CABFVX010005712.1:0-18907 GCA_902151425.1 Timema shepardi | reverse complement strand
CCCCCCCCCCCCTCACACCCTTTTCTCCAACTCGCTTTAAGAAATTAAATATTTCAATATTTATTTGGTTATCTGGAGCTGTCTCTCTACCTGTCTACTAAATTTTAGTTTCATACCACATCTATAAGTTTTTTCTAATTAATAGAGCCCCATTATTTAATTTCCCATTCTTAGACTTTTCTCGTTATTTGCGAAATTTCAGCTTTCCAGCTAATCTATAAGATCCATATTAGATATATAAATTATGCAATAACTAGGTCCTTATTATATCATATATATACATTAAACTTAATAAACAAACAAGTACTTAACAAACTATAAACTCATGGCACATTGACTGATAACAATGACAGCGGCTAGAGGTTAAGTGGACATCAATATTGTCTATTATTTTCACCTGTGACGGATGACCGGGTGTGTACCCAGTGGCAATTACAAACAGGACACTCCTTGGGTTCATGTCACACTGCTTGCTATCTCGAGCTGGTGGCCAGTTGCTACAACACCATTAAAGCTGTCAACAAGATCTTCCTGGTGACGACTGCCGACTACTGGTAAACCATCCAGGACTAAGAAGAGAAGAAGGTGACGCCCAATAATAAATGATAGAAAAAAAACTGATTGACTAGTTTAGGCATTAGCTACCACATGTACAATTTTTGCCACATAGACAGATGTCCTTTCTACATCCAGGACCATTTTACAAGCTTCCTCAAACGTAAGCCTTTCATGTTCTGCTAGTAGTCCACAAGTGATTGCCTCGTTGTCAAGTCCACACACCAGATTGTCCCTCAGAGCCTCATCAAGGAAACCTCCAAACTCACATGACATGAACAGTATTTTTACTGAAGCAATAAAGCTAAAAATATATTCACCTGGTATCTGAGGTATTTAGGGGACAAAAATACAGTACAACTCTCATTATGATATAAATGTCTTGACTTCTCAATTAGACCGGGACATCGAGTAAATACTCGCTTTTAATGAGAAAGTGTCAATTAATATAGGCTTTTTATCTTCCTCCCCATGATTTGACATTGTAAACACTCTAAAGTGACAGAATTAGGATGAAAAAAAACTACATACAGGCTATGCACTAAGAAGAAATAGATGCATATATAAAATAACCTTAATTGCATAAGTGGTGAACCAACCATTAGCACTACATCGCCACAGCTTAAGTGTCTGCGCAGCAAGTATAGAACATGGGGACCAGCCTTAGCCGATAATTTTAACAACACAATTATCACAAAATTTTGTCGAATGATGTTCAAAAAGAAAATATAACCAATCTCCAGCTTATTTAGTTGTTGCTGAGCTCAATTGCTATACCCATACCAGCCAAAATTGCAATATTGAAGATAAAAAACAGAATCTGACCCGATGTTGACTACCAATACTTTCATTATATAAAACTAAAAGGAAACTTTTTTTAATCGTCACCAGATGTTATGCTGAGAATATGCTTGTTTAAATCAGAATGCAATTGTTCTGAGTTGACATTCTTTACTATCCACTTCCAACAACTCTGAACAATCAATGGTGGGATTATCTGTTAGTACTAGATGGGATGCTTAAGAAAGACTATAACTAATCTCAGGAGTATTGATATTGTTCTTATATTAATGAATCTCATCTCACCAGCGGTGTAGGAACATTGGAGTTCACATAAAAACACCTCCATAGACACTAAAGAGAGGGATATAGGTAGCCACCCTGTTCTGGCCACTAAGTAGGCCTAGTAAACAGAACACCTATCTCAAGTCGGTGTTCCTTTTCATGTTACATTAATCACATGCCATAAGACACCACATCCAAGGTATCCCTACAGTGTCTAATGCTGATGCACTATTCTTTTTTACACCTCATACATGTTTGGATCCCAGCCAAACCCGTAAACAAGCCACACCCTATCTTCAGGCACCCTCCTCCACAACAAATACCAAGAAACAAGTTTTGAATACTCTTCTTTCACCATTCCACATCCACATCGTGGTATGATTTGTACTCCTTCATTGGTCAATTGAGTTTGTGCCTGCTTCCAATTGAGTTTTTGTCATTGGGTCTTTATTACTTGTTTGGGTTTCAACAAATATACTAATGAATCTAATGTGTTAGGGCTGAGAAAGGTTGGATTTGGAGGAAGTGTACCCACATTGGTATGAAGTGAGAGTGGAAAAGTATTTAGTATAAAACCATCCTTAGTACACCTGGCCATGATTCAATTCTTGATCTTCCTGTCATTTGGAGTCCAGCCAATTTAAGAGTGACTGCTTAAACCATTAAACCACCGAAACAGGTTTATTTTTTCTCAGCCATTTAATGAACTAAATGATTGTTCTAACAAGTAATAAACCTTATCATTATTGATTTAATTTTTAGCACCTAAATACATAGATAAAAATAATTGTGGTAACAAAATCAAACACAAAAAAAAATACTTGAAACTGTAGCAATTATTGCTCCAAGTAAACAGAATGGGGCCAGTCAAGCATAAACATCACTTACCCGATATCACCGACCTGGCTAAAGCACCTCGAACAACAAACCTCCGACCACATAAAACACACGCGAGCAACTGTCAACAAGGAGCCTAGTGCCGCATCTCGCCGCTAGAGACCACCACCACCAATACCATGCCCAACCCACCCAACTTCAAAGAAAAGAAAACACGAGAAGAAGATGGTAACTCCCAGACTTTGCCAGAATAAATTAGAATGTTCTTCTGCTGCGCGCACGCTCCCTTCCCCTGTGCCTCTCCTGTTCGACGAGTGTGCGCCATATAAAAGACCATCCGTCGAGGGAGACGGGACTCTTGGACGTGGCTGGGACCATGTAGGATTAAGCGTCGGAATAACGGACATATTAAGATGATGTAAGGATAAATTCATTTTCGACTTAACTGTAAACTATTGGAACGTTTCAAAATTCTTTTTTTGGCCTTTATCTATCAAATTTAATTATAATTTACCTGCATAAAACTTCGCCTTTGATTTACTTTAAAATGAGAGTATTGTTATGTCAGAAATTACCTGTGTTATTGATACTAGGCGTTATTCGTGAACTTTATACTTAACAAAATAACCTAAATTTTTTCTTGTAGTGTTTTGGTTAGATAAATATGAAAATAGGAGAGTGTTATTAGATCAGAACTTTTCAATATTATCCATAATGTTATAATGTTTTACATTTCAAAATTAAGTTTATTTCGTTTCAATTGCAAATGGTGTTGCATCTTGGGTTTGGCAACATTAAGGTGGGAAAGTGTAGAGATATGATGCCGAGATTTTCAGTATTAGTAGAAGGGAATATTGCACTGGAGTATTGTGTATATCAACTTAACTTTATATTCTTAACTAGGTTCTCGATTGTAACTTTTATGATAGCGTCGTCGTTAATCTCTTTGTGTCACAAAAAAAAGTAACAAAAGTTTTCAAAAAGGAATATGGTTAGGGAATATCCTTGATATTCATAATTGTACTATTATCCTAGTTTATTACATATGCGAAGGTTATGTTGAGTTCTGCAATTAGGTTTTTAGCGAATATGTTAAATGGTAGTGACACTAGATAAATTTGATGGAACTAAAACTTTATGTTGCTTTTTTGCAACAGGTACATAAATATGTTAGGAGAAATCATCTACTGTATTATGTATGATCATATTCAAGTCCACTAATGTTATGCATTAACATTTATATTTTAGTATTATAGTTAAGGTACATAATTATAAATAATGTAATGATTAGAAGGAAAGGAGTAAATATTTATGGAACAATGTTTTTATTGGATAGTATTTATTGATGTTGATAATGCTTTTGTCACTCACGACAACGATATATACAAACAACTGTCGAATGCTCTTCAATTATATGCTTGTTATTTAATAAAATTTGGCATAAAATGAAATCTAAAAGATTTTAAGACTTGAAGTTATTCTATAGCATAGTTACGCCATATTATCCCTACTTCTAAAAAAGGATCCATGTCCAAAAAACTCTTTAGTTAGCCTTCGACCTTTCTTTATATTATTATGTTAGGCAACCTGTGGAGGTGGACCGTAGTTTCCCGCTACTCATAAGAGTGAGATGCGTGTTGAATGTCCAGCACTTTATAACTCACAATTTTAGGAGATTCACTCTACGCGCTCCTACTTAATTTTTATTTAATTTTTTATTTTACTGTAGGCTTTGTTTATTGTTATGTATTGTATCCCTCTATTTTTTAGAGCTTGGATTACAAAACAAAACAAATAATTAGGTAGAAGAATAACTTCTTTTAAAAGTAAAACATGCCACAAAAATAAATCTGGCTAAAAATCTCCATAAATGACCAAACACATCTAGTCCAGGCTGAAACATTTTTCAATGTTGACCATAAACATAAACATTATTTTTTATATTGTCTAGACCTACCGCCCTTCCACAATTTCACTATAACTGAGCAAACAGCGGAAATTACTTGGGTGTCACCTGACCTTGCCCTATTTAAAAAAGTAGTCGACTCTATTTATCGTATTGCTATCCAGCAACCCCTGAGAGGTGAAGGCTCAGAACTAGCTCCTAACGGGGAGAAACGCACCAAAGTTTGAATTGAAACACACAACACCCCAATGAGAGCTGTAAATACAAGTGATGAGTCCAGTTCTTATAGCATTGCTATGATATGACAATCCCTCAGGTTTCTCACAATTGTATTGATGCTTTTTTTAAATTGTTTACTATATATACTTAAAAGTTTTATTTATATCAAAAAAGAAATTAATTTTCAATAATCATTACACAGTGCTAAACCCTTAAAGCCCCATGGATGAGACGCTCCTGTACGTTATATGAAATTTATATTTTGCTCATCGATTATATTTGTTATATACATCCTTCACCTCTGACAAGACATCTTGTGAATGTGTGGAATGCCAGGCCTCCACCGTGGTTTCGGATCCCACGTTAAACTGTAGGTCCTCCATTTCCTCTCACAATCACCCTACCATTACACATTAGCGTAAGTGCGTATAACCCGGATGGGTAGTAAGATACTGATAATAATAATTTTACATACACTTTTTGTTTCTGCACATGTGGGTAAAATGTACTTGTAAATCTGTGTGTATAATAAATGTGAGGATTTATGAGGTTGTACACATGTTCTCTATATAAGTTGCTCTCTTTAAGACAAATTAATAATGTAACCACTTCTCTTTCCAGTGTATAGTAATGGGTCTCTCCAGTAAACGCAAAGGTCGCTGGAGGTATCGCTTCTGGCAGAAAATGTTTCTTACTCTAATTGGACTTCCTCTTTTGGTTGGCCTGGTTTTGGGTTTTGTGGCTATTTTTCGAGCGGTTTTTGTAACTCAACTTGATGGCTCAATGCTTCACATTATTGACGACCAAGAAACTCAGGATATTGTCGACGAATCCCAAAGTATGGAAAGGGCCGAAAGATTAGCTGGAGCTTTGAAAATTGCCACCATATCTTATGATACAGATCACCAAGAAAACGAAAATCTTCTTGCCTTTATTAAATATCTGGAAAAAGGTAATAATATTAATGGAAACATAAAATTATTAAAAATAATTTTTTCTTATTTTAAAAGTTCTGTATGCACTAGATTTTGTTTGTATTGTCTGCCGTACACAAAACTGTCAGCATCGATCAATGTTAGTTTTCAATACATGTTGTTCCACTTTGTACATATACTCACTTATTTAAAATACTATTACCCATTTCGGTGTCTACGTGGTCTACGCCGCTACTCTTGCATTAGACTAGACTGATGATGACAGGGAGATCTTGGTTTGATCCCGGTCAGGTGTACTGAGGGTGGTTTTTCAATCTCCTCACAAATGTGGGTATACTTCCTCTAAATGTATCATCCTTCCTCATCCTTAGCCGAGTAGCATAAGTAGTAAATAAGCATATAGCCTGAACAGGTAGTAAGAAGCGGTGTCAAATATAAACTTCAGCTAAGTTGCTTCTCCACACTTACTTAAACACAACAACTGACACTTAAAATAGATAATTTCATAAGCACAAGTATTTTATCTTTACAAATCATGTAACTGTAAAACTTCTACAAATATTGTGCTTTGTTTCATTTGAATATGAAAGATAAATATGAACAAAACTAAAGTATTTTCTATGTATTAGTTTTGCTTCATTTGAGAATGATTTGGTTCCCATAATTTAAAGTAGAAATGTCTAGTTATAAATTGTAAATATATACTAGTTGAAAAATAAAATTTATTTCAAAGTATAAATTTGATAAAATTTCTGTTTCATCTAGAAAATAAAAACAATTGGATATAAATGGGCGTGCTTAGTATGAAATACAGCATAATTTTGACCGTTTAATAAGCTGGCTACTCACAATATTTGTTACTTGGTAGATGAAACAATGTTATACATGGAACACTATAAACTGTTCAAACAAAGCTGATGCTTTCAAAGTGGAATAATGAATAAAATCAAAATTATTACAATAGTAATGCAAATAAGGAAATGCATGATAATACTTGGCCAATAAGTTGTTAACATATCACCTGCTGATAAGGAATATATAACTCACAATATACAAAACAATAAATTTACTGGTTGTTCTCTGTGGGTGTGAAACATGGTCTCTTATCTTACATGATGAAAACAAATTTGGGATCTTTGAAAACAAGGTGCTTAAGATATCAGGCCCAAAAAGGGATTATGCTACTGGGGAGGGGAGGAGGTTACATAAAGAAGAGTTACATACCTTGTCCTCATCACAAGACACTGCTAGGATAATCAAGTCTTGTAGATTATGGTGGGCAGGACATGCAGTGCAAATGGGAGAATCTAGAACCTTGTTCGGGTACTGACGGGCAAGCCCAATGGGAAGATTGGGAGAGACATTGGGAAGACTTAGACGCAGATGGGAGGATAACATTAGAATGGACTTGAAGGAGAAAGAGTGTAATGAGGTGGACTGGATAGAACTAGCTCAAGATAGAGATAGGAGACATACTTTTGACAGCAATGGACTTTTGAGTGCCTAATGCCATAGAATAAGTAAGTTATGTAAATGTAGTCATATAATATTAAAAGATCTTGGAGGAAAAAAATCCACATAGTGTCCTATACCCATTTTAAAATAAATTAAAACTATAGACAACATTAATAATCTTACTGTGGTTTTAATCTATTAATTAAGATCTACTGTGCTTAGACTTATCAATATGAATGCAGCAGTACTATGCATAACTATGCTTATATTTTTTCAGTCTTTCCACTAATTCATAGTAGATCGTTTATAAAACGGGAAGTGATCAACAAATACAGCCTATTATTCACTGTGCAAGGCTTGACAAGAGGTAAACTTCCGTACCTTCTGGCTTCTCATCTTGATGTTGTTCCTGTAGATGCCAAAGCCTGGGAATTTCCTCCTTTCAGCGGAAGAATTGTCAATCGTACTTATGTATATGGACGAGGTGCCATCGATGATAAGGCTGGTGTTATGGTGAATACATAATTATGTTAATTCATAAAGTAAAACAATCATCAACATTTACTCAATATTTACAGACTTGATAGTAGATGTGATTACTCATTTGCTTTCTTCTAAATTCACAATATATATTTAACACATTATTTCTGAAAGACATGTATTTATGTTTATTATAATCCCTAAATACAGTAACTAATATACATAAATATATATCACAATGACGGTAATATATTATTTACTTTTACTAGTACTAGTGAATTCTTACATAATTCCCTCCCATCATCCCATTATTTTTTACCACCCCTTGATTATTGTTAAAAATGCTTTACAATGGTAGGCATGAAATATAAATTGAGTAGCCTGATGACACGTGTCTGATGATATATCAAATTTATCCAAAAGTATTACATGTGGGTTTTGAGTTGGGGCCTTAGATAGTTAAAATTACAAATATGTGTATGTTATATTGTCTGAAATACAGTTTATGTCGAGAGAATTGTAAAGCTAACAAGTTGGCAAAACTGGCATGGCTAGTCTTGTACAGTGTCCTGGTAGAATAAAGTGAACCCCATTCATGGATGTACTCTGGTTTTGTTAATATTTTGTTTAGATCATGGATCTTTAACTAATTACATACATAACACTGGTGATGAAGAACCTACATTATAAAACCAATACGTCTTGAAATTAGATTACATTGTATGTGTATTAAGTAAATTTGAGCCGTTCACAACCATTAGAGTTTAAAATGGTGGATAATGATGCACATGTTACAATAATAAATTCTGTTGGTCTTGTTCCTCATTACGATCCACAAGTAGAACTTTTTCAAAACTACATGGAACAGCTAACGGCTTTTTTCAATGTGAATAAAACTGAGGAAAGTGAGAAAGTCCCTATGTTTATAGTTTTAATAGAGGCAGAACTGTATCCAGTACTAAAAAATCTGCTTGTTACCCGTTGATCCTCTTCACAAGTCATAAGTAGAATTGGTTAATTTGTTGATTGAACATTTTTCACCTACAAAGTTAATTCCATTTGAGCGCTTTAAGTTTAATTACAGGCGTCAACATGTTGGCGAGTCAGATTTTGTTATGTCAATCAAACAAATGGCATCAAATTGTAACTTTGGAACATTTTTTGGACCAAGTGTTTAGGGATAAGTTAATCGCTGGCATTTCTGAGGAATCCTTAAGAGGTTATTGGCCGAACCGTCAACATAGTGATTTGAAGATGCTTGTAGAATTGCCAAAGATTTTGAGACTGTTTGTGCTAAGTCTTAAGTAATGATGAAAACGTAAAGGAAGTCGGTGACTTCAATCAAGTGGGAGGTGAAGACGTTAAGACTTGTAAGGCAAGTTCTTGCAAAAAGAACCTGCATGATAACAGTGCTACAACTACATCCTCGGTTTCTATATTATCATGGAGATTATACATTAAATATTTTCATAATGTGCTTATAGAAAAATATATGATTAGGTTAAAATCTGCGAATGGGGAGTTTATTACAATTAATGGTCATTTATATGTTTATGTATTTTTTAATAATTGTGAATATAACTGCCATTTAATTGTCACAGATAATTCTTTGTCGAAGGCCTTGTTAGGGTGAGATTGGTTGTGTCAACTTAATCCAAATGGGGGAGATGAGATCTCACTTAAAATAGAAAGTGTTGAGAATATAAAGGGAGACACTAAAAATAATAATTCTGTAGGGTGGCAAATTAAGCAGATTTTTCCCCATGTGTTTCTGATAATTAAGGATTGCCTATAAAGCATTTTTCTGTAGATATTCACCCAAAGAATAGCATCATTCACCTCTGACAAGACATCTTGTGAATGTGAGGAATGCCAGGCCTCCACCGTGGTTCGGATTCCACGTTAAACTGTAGGTCCTAAACTGTAGGTCCTTCATTTCATCTCACAATCACCCTACCATTACACATTAGCGTAAGTGCGTACAACCTGAACGGGTAGTAAGACACGGTGCTAACAATAATAATGATAATAATAATGTTTATATATAGATCTATAATTACCAAAAGTATATATATATATATATATACATACACATACACTCTTTTTTTTTAAATTATAAAACTAATACTATAATCCTCCACATTTTAAATACATTTCTCTAAGGAAAACCCTTTTTTGCTTTTTGAGGTAGTTTGGAATATATATTTGAAAGAAGGTACAAAACAGGTGGATAGAACACACAAAGGAACAAACAAAATATGGCTTTCACAATGAAAAGAAGAACACAGTTCACAATTTACACTGCTGCCACTGGAAAGAGAGGTAATGGCTGCCTCTTGAAGAAAATCACTACCTATCGCCCATTCCTCTGATCTAGGTTCATTCTACCTGAACTCATCAGGAGGGGTGTGAAACATGCCACACAACTTCTTTAAAGAGAAAACAAAAAACAAAAAACACACTGGGAGCAAAAGGAAATAGGTAAAGAATGATAGACCAATGTATATAGGAACATGTAAAAGGAATAAATAACAGAGAGGACAAACACAGGAAATGGCTATTGGATGCGAATATGTATAATATATATTTCTTCAAGGAAATTCTCTTTTCCTTTTATATGTTTCTATCTAAGTATGCTCTCATTCTCTACCATTTTCTTTTTCTCCCCTTTGTGTTATTTAGTTTCCTCTTTTAAGAAGTTGTGTTGCATGTTCTACAGTCCCTCCTGATGAGTTCTGATAGAATGAAACCTAGGTCGGGCGATTGGGCAGTAATGATCAATTTTCTTCAAGAGGCCATTACCTCCTTGTCCAGTGGCAGCAATGAAATCATAATAAAAGCCAAATTGTATGGTTTCCCTTTTATTGATTTTCTATCCACCTTTACTGTTAACTTCTTCCAAATACATACATTTTAAATAAAAAACTCTTAATGCAGATTAAATCATTGTACAAACCCATTTTATAAATTATCATACTTTATTTACTTAGCAACAAAAAACAATGGCTATATTTTAAATTTTGTACTGAAAAACTCACTGTCTTTAGAGGGGCAAATGCCCCGCTTGCCCCTCCCTGTGCTCACTACTGATCTTTTGACATAAGTTTCTCCTTTAGATTCATGAGGATACTTTTTGAAATATAAGATTTTTATTGGTATTCAGAAAATATAAAAGAATATTTAAATTAATTTAAAAGATATTCTAAAATAAATTATCCCTGTATATATTATTTATTTTCTCTTTATTTTAATCAAATACAACTTGCTATATTTTGTGGAAGCTAACGAAATTTTCATTTTGATCTTAGGAAATTATAGGAGATATCAATGTGGGAAGTTGTACCAGAAATTTAGCATTTGATTTATTATTAATAATGCTGCTATTTCCAATGAATATTTCATTTCTACAGCTTTGGGTTTGTAATAAACCATATTATTAATTCAGTAATTTAAAGTATATATTTATATCTCTTGTACCTAATGTTGTTCCTATTTTTGAAGGGAATCATGGAAGCTGTGGAATACATGCTGCAGAAGAAACAGAGACCACAGCGGACCTTCTTTATGGCGTTTGGACATGATGAAGAAGTGAGATTTTACTTTCATATCATGCACTATCAATATTTATTACTAGTTGGCCTACTTTTAACATATAGGTTGTAAACAATATTTTATAAGTGTTTTTTTCATTGATCAGCATAAAGATTAAGAGGCAAAACTATTGTGAAAATCACATTTGGAAAACCACCTTCCAGTGGCGGAGCATGATCTTTATTTTTGGTGAGGCCAGGTCAAAGCTTACCGGTAATGATCTTTTCTTACCATTTGTTAACATATTGAATTAAATTCACTTTAGTTTTCTTAATTTTTAAAAACCACAAGAATTACAAAATCACTAAACAAATCTACATAGCAGAAAGAATAAAAGAACACAGATTTTGAATTAAACTTACTTAGTGATGATATTACTTGTACAAAAGTTGGGCACATCTGTCTTTTAATTACAGTTTGTTAGTACCACAGTATTTTAAGCATTCTATTAATCTGTCAAATATTATATGCCTATTTTTTGACACCTGTTCATTGTGTTTTTGGACTGAAATTTTGACCATCGACTATCTGTGAAGCAATATTTACTTCTACGAATGTTTTAAGCTTAAATGCATTTTCCAAATAAATTGCATATTCCTCAAGTTTTTTAATTCTTTTATTTAAATGTTTAGATGCTTACAACCAACCATTGTCCACAACCCCTCGCCACCAAATAATAAACAATAAAAACAAAATAAGCTCTGTTTTTCCTCACTAACCTCTGACAAGACATCTTGTGAATGTGGGGAATGCCAGGTCTCCACCGTGGTTCGGATCCCACGTTAAACTGTAGGTCCTCCATTTCATCTCACAATCACCCTACCATTACACTTTAGCGTAAGTGCATATAACCCAAACGGTTAGTAAGACGCGGTGCTAATAATAATAATAATATAATAATCTGGAGAGAAAATGTATAAAACTCTCTGAAAAATGGGATGTGTAGAACCACTATTAGTGAACCTGGTTGAAATTTGAACCTCAAGCTTCACATCACTGGCAATCGAGTTAGGTTGTGACATACACCATAATATAACTTGTGCTTACATAAACATATTATTTAAAAACATAATTTATAGTTATAAGAATATTTACATAATTTTAAAGCTATTCATGCCCAATCTATTATTTTGCTAGGTGATTAGCCTTTCCAACTGACATACATTTCTCCTACAAATTCTTGTCAACACTTTATTTTCATATTTAGGTTGCTATATTATTTTAATTTCATATTATAAATTAATGGCCTCTTTTAAACTGCACTGATACCATTTTCATTACAAATAATAATTTTGATTCTAACCTAACTGTACACACAATTTTGCACACCTGTCTAGTTTTTCTTGTAATGAACAAAGGAGAGCACCCTACGTGTGTGAAAAGTTGCATGCAGTGTGGCACACATCATGTATTCCACTCCCATCTAGATCAGTTTGTAGAGATGTATACGTTCTCATTTTGACATGTTACATGCAGTGTGGCACACATCATGTATTCCACTCCCATCTAGATCAGTTTGTATAGATGTATACTTCTCATTTTGACATGTTACATGCAGTGTGGCACACATCATGTATTCCACTCCCATCTAGATCAGTTTGTATAGATGTATACGTCTCATTTTGACATGTTACATGCGATGTTTTAGACACTAGTGAATTGTTTACAAATATGTTTACTAACTAGTAAAGAAAAAAAACGATTGCTATTACACATTTCAATAAGTTATACATGACGAAGGATAGGGAAGGAAAATGCATCCCAAAAATATATAAGTTTAACAAATAAGTTTATTAAAAAGTAAATAAAAAGAAATAGAATTACATATGAGTGACAAGATTTTAATTGAATTAATTAATTATAACTGTACTTCGTTATGGAGGTAGAAAATATTAGGTACGACGAAAATTGGTATAATTACTTTGTCCACAAGGAAGCAACAGAGGTTAGATGGAACATTTAGTTTAGTTTAATAACTCCTGAAATAGGGATATTCGCTCTTACTCGAACGATGAAGTGTTTGCAACAACTCGGCAACATTAAAAAGGTAGAATCAAGTTTGTAGGCAATATACAAACAAACAAAACATCTAGCCAAGCCAAGCCACGAACAAACGCGACTATGCAAATTGTAGAAAAATTTATCTAAGTGGTGAAACATATTACATGTTGAATGGTTTGTGTGGACCTAATAACATTTAGGTATATAAATATGAATCTTTTTAATTTCTGTAAGAAGAAGAAAAAAAAAATCGGCCCCAAATTTGCCGCCCTAGGCCAACACCACCTAGACTACACAAGGCCTCGGCGCTGAGTTGTGACGTCACTTTAAGCCGGCAAGAGAGTTAAACAGACATCAGTAGGCCCTACACGCTAGTAGGGGGAGCTTGGAGCATATCTATAGGATAGCATTAGGTATTTTCATTTTCATCAAGTAGTAATAATAATAGTTTCAATCGTTTTAATGTTCATCTTATCAGTTATATATTTATATGGAACTAGGTTATATTACATATGTTCCATATAAACATTGCATTTTCTCTGCACTTTATTAATTAAATATGTAGTTAAACCAGAAACATATTTGAATGATTATCAATCTAGAGTAAAAATTGTATCACATCTTAAATAAAACATCAACTATATAAGAATTATTGTCAATCTGCCACAATTTAATTCTAAACACATCAAATTAACACAGTTTAAATTTTCTTAAAACCTTTCATGTGCTATAAAGGGCGTTTTAAAGTTACATTTATGTCCTTTTTATTTAGAATACCGCATTTACAGGGAACACAGCAAATACAGTAATAATACTTCAGTACTATTATTACTAAAAGTAGAACATTTTTAATTGGAGCCAAAATGCCTGTCAAATTCAAATACATTTTAAAGTTTCCTCAATATAGATGTCAATAATGTCAACAATAACCAAAATAATGTGTTATAAAAATGCATATGTTAAAAAAAATATTTTAGTGGTGCTACATTGGGTTGGGTCAGGTTATTACAAATTATCAGACATGTGCGTTTAGAACAATTATTAGTATCATAAGGCAAAAGAAAAATTACATACTAATTTGAAACCCTCTAACTTGTTAAAGGGCCCATGGGTGGAAATCTTAATATGAATAAAATATCCATGCAATTTAATTCCATTCAAATTTTAAAAAAAAGTTAGAAATAAAAGTGCAACATTTTTTAACAATTTTTCTGAGAAATTTAACCACTTAAAATATTTACATACTGCAATAGTAGGTTGTTTATATGTCTTCATCACTAAACGTTTACCTCTGAATGTAATTATTTTGAAAGTGAAGCTCACACACCTACAATTAAAAATGAATATGTTGAATATGAGGTTTTATATTTGTGAAAAAGTTTTGGGACTTTAAAAAAAACTATCCTCCACAGCAGAGATCGAGGGTTGTAAATGTTATACTAACATTTCACTAGGATGCTGTTGATGTAGAGTTTGTGGTTCGAGCACAGTCGAATGTATTCGAAGCAAATTTAACCTAAATTATCACATATCCTAACTGATATCGTTGGAAAAAATATTTTACTACCTTTGTTTTAAATTAAACCTGAATAAAAAAGTTAGGTGGATTTTAACAATATATTCCCCTTTATGCTTTGGTAAATTAATAAGTGTCAGTGAAATGGGAAATTAGAAAAGCATAAAATAATCTAGCTCCACCTAGCTTTTAAACAATTACAGTACATTCTTTGATTGCGAAATATAAATTCATTTACTTGCAAGGTTTTTAAGTGTGGGAGCAATTTGTTTGAAATTATTAAATTGGTTCAAAGGTTTAAAGGGCACAAGAAGGCTAATAAATTGAATAAAGTAAAAAAGTTTTGATATATTAAATGGTTATTATATTTTTAAAAATCACGCTATTGTTTGTATTAGATGTAACTATTAAGTTGATACAGATACGAATAGTGCTGATTAAACAGTAAAGCTATTAACGGATTAATATGTACCACCCTCCTTCTCTAATGGACAAGGGCAGGGGCACATATACATAAACTAAAGAGGGCTAAAAACAAACAACAAATGATTAAATTGCAGAAGAGCGTTAGGACCACATAAACATTGATAGGCCTTCAGTTTGACCTATACAACAATTTGTTGTCATGAAGTCTTCCCAACCATCACCCGTTATTCGGTATTATCAGTCAAAGGGGAAAAAGGGGCGAGGATCTTTAGAGTTAATAGAAAGACTTTAAACCTGTAATAGTAAATTAAAGATTGCATGTAAAATAAATCTATATTTATTTTAGAAAAGATTAACAATAGGTAAATATATATATATGAATATAGGTAACAATAGATAATAAAAGAAATAAAAATGAATATACGAAAAATAGGGTTATGCCCATGGTCGTACAGTAGTACTGTTGCCATAACAACATTTGTCCTAACAATTACATTCACGATAACATACGACCCCTCAATGGGTCTCTGCGGCAACCCGCGATATACTTACAACAATAACTAGCCGCCACAGGCTAACCATCCGCATTTCAAAAATGGACTGTATCGTATGCTTTATAATTACAATTTATAAGCATAACTATTTATGGCAACCAAAAAAGAGATAGTCAATGATTTATTTTAGTCATAATCATAAATCCAACAAACAATATTTAGCCGTATGGGATATCAACATTTCCCATATTACCCAGGCATTCGCCTTCAAAAAAGTCAGATAAAAAACTTACAATAAAAATGTCCCTCATTCTTTCTAGCCATTAGTTACCGAGCCGGAAGGTGCAAAAAATCCCAGTAATACTGTTAACATGTAATAAACTATATTACGCCATTTTTGGGCTACGTAACTCGTCATCCCAGCAAAATTGAAGAATCTACCCAAAACAACAGAAGTAAGCCCAAAATTAATTTTGTATTGTACTGACCAAAAGGGAATTTAGACCTAGCTTTAAATTTACAAAATAAACCTATAACAAATTTCCAAAAGAGTAATTTTGACTAGTACGGCCGAAATTGAATTTGTACCTTGGGAAAACTCCCATCCTAGGATAAGTGTCCAAGACACGGATGAACCAAGAAGTGCCCATTGAGGCACACGACATCAGTTTATAAACAGTTATTATCTGAGGGGAGGGGAACATAGGGGAAACGAAAGAACATAGAAGAACATTCACACGGAACAGAGGTACAGGGGCAGTAAAGAACAAATAGATCATTGGAGAGGCGCCTAGAATGTCACGTGCCCATCACGAGCTCACTCCCATGAAGCAATGCGAAATCAACACGCTCAAAATGCCACACCTCTAATTCTTCTAGTTATGTCTTTACACTCGAAGCGGAAACAACGTGCGCGGGCAGGGATGTTTGTTGACAAGACTTGACACACACAGACCGAGAAACGGGGCACTTTCGGTGAGTCCAGTATTGTTTATTCTTCGGTGTTGTAGAAATAGAGTTCATTTACTCGTATTTTCTTCATGCTTGTAATGTTGATGTCAAGCAACGTTACAAATATAACCAGACAGGGATGATAAAGCTATGCTTTGAGGATGTGGATAAGTTTGGGCCTAGAAAATAATTTAGAATAAATTCATAGTAGTAATCTCAGATGAGATTTGAACCCTGCCCTCCCCGTCCACATCATGTGGGCACAATGCGAGTGTTTTAATTTAGATCCCTTGGCCACAGCTACGTTATTCTACCACCTAATTATGCTGTATATGATTGGAAGGGAAGATCTATGGCAATTTTATTTGATAAAGTGCTGCCTGAATGTTCGGTTTTATGGTTTCACTGAATCTTGGCCTAATTAACAAATCCAAGCATAAATAATGTAAAGGATGAGATTTAAGGAAATGCACCGGTGATTTATTGATATAGAGAATGGTAATTCATTAATCAATGAATCCATCTCCAATTTATTCCTCTGGTATCGAACCCTGACCTCCCCATCAGAAGCAAGTTAATGCACTACTACACCGGGTCATTATATTGAATAGATAAAACTTGTTATAAACTTAATTTTACATTTGTGTATAAATAAGCACCCAACAATCATAATAATGTGTTTGAGAATGTATTGATCTAGTTGTTTAGTACAAAGAGCGCGCCTTTATTTTTATTTATAGTTAATTACAACGAATATATTTAAATTGCACTTTATAAACACAAAAAATTAATCAGAAGACAAATCATCAATTAGAATAACACACTTATCTAATAATAGCCTACACATCTAGTTCTAGATCTATTTCCTGAGAATAAGTCAGAAAATGAGAATCCACATAAATTAAATTTGGTCATCAACACATTCAAGATCCTAACTGAATTCCTCTAGCCTCATAAAATAACTTTAAGCGATCAACAAACATTTTGGGGTAAAACATGAGTAACGCAAAATAATAGTTTCATGACAGCTTACTAACGTCAGTAACAATGAAGTCTTTGATCAATTCATATCTTGGTATATTCTGTTGGAGTGAAATCTTTTCTTCTGATAAAATGAACCCACTTTGCACGAAGATCAACATTTGTAGGAAATGAAAATAGCTGTACTTTAGGTGTGTTCGGATAATTTCCCCTGCAGTTGGGGATACAGCATTTAAACACCATAGTGATAGTTAAATATCTAAGTATTTACATTATATAAGACAAAGAACATTGTAAAACTATACTAAAACACTTAAATTCTAATATTTACGTTAATGTAACACTGTTCGCGAGCATGCCTTTACTCTAACTAGCGGAAAAGCCGTTGGAACTTTTGAGTTTGAGATAACGGCCGGCTATGAGTGACGTCACTGTAATCTTGGTCAGCAGCACCGAGGCCTTGTGTAGTCTAGGTGGTGTTGCCTAGGCCCCCGGGTACTCAGCTTGTTGGTAAATCCGCCACTGATTAGTCCCTTCACCAGCCTAACCAGTTTCAATCTTCCTCCACACTGATAATTACACTAGTTTATTCTTCTAGTTTTGGAAATTTTGAAACCTCTAATTTCACCAGCCACCACTTATTAAGATAAAATATTTAACACTAATTTTATTATTCACATTCCTGGCAGGGGTTCTTCTACTTACTTCTGCTTGCCAAATTTAAATTTTCTACCACACTAAAAGTAACTTTTATACCCTTCTCCCCTCACCCTTAAACCCAGATGGAAGGCAAAGGGAACACTTAAAATAACCAGTTTAAGTGGAACCCTGTGATATTGTAGGGAGCTGGAGAGGACAGGTTTGTCGTTGGAGGAGTCTTTCGATGACCCCAGCTGTGATTGAGGTTGATACACTCCATTTCTTGGCAGTGTGATTTCCAATCATTCAAGAACTCTTTTTGGAATCAGGAAGCTCCTCCCCTCAACCGTGACTGAGTCCTGATCCTTCCCTTGTGCTCACTTATATAGTAAAGTGTGCAGTGGTTAAGGCAAGAAAAGGTCCAAGAGGAACTGAAGCTTAGCTTAGGCTTACTTTATTTGGCTAAGCAAAGAGGTACAGACAGAGAGAGACAGGTAGACAACATTCCGATGGCTGATGTGGACGCAATTATATCAACTTTCAGTGTACTTATTCATATACAAACTCATACTTTATTAAATAGGTATATAATTAATTTGCATCTTTATTTAAATTTAATTGGCAAACATTAAGGCTCAAGAGTAATATGTTTCCATTAAGGTAAATAATTCTTAAGAGTAATTTTATTTTTATTTCACTTGGCAGCCATATGACACCTCTGCCTTAAAGAAAGAAATATAGTTGTAGATTGGTTCAGGATATCAAGGGTGAGGAAGATATCTTAGTACATTGCAAGAGACCAACAAGAAAATATAGTTGTAGATTGGTTCAGGATATCAAGGGTGAGGAAGATATC
>CABFVX010005711.1:23048-38826 GCA_902151425.1 Timema shepardi | reverse complement strand
TCCCCAATTTAGGGTGCACCATGAGTTTCACTGTTGGCCCAACATTTTCGGTCAGAAAACTTGTTACACAAATGTGCATCATAGTGTTTTAATATCACAGTTATTTGTAATTAATTATCAATTGATACATATGAAATATATCTTACCATTTATAAAATGTGCTCCAATAAAAGTTTAGGTGAAAAATATTGTGAAATACTCAAAAACTAAACGAGCTCACTACACACAACACACGATCTCAATAAAACTGCTGCCACCAGTAGCAAGTCAAGATGGCTTGCTGCTTTAGTTCTGAGGTACTCTACCAGGTAGCAGCACATCCTGGACTGGGATACAAGACCTCACCAAATTAGGAGCCCTCCCCAAATTAGGCATCTTTACTCTAAAGGCCTGTCCTTAGTTCACGTATATCTATTCTACTGTAACCAATCGTTGAAGGAACCGCTGGAAGATGTTTACGAGCTTCAGCTTAGACTACGTATTGAAGACCACGATGGTTGGGGCGTCTGTGTCACCTCCTTGCAGCAGAGCAAGCTACAGTGGATACCATAAGTATTGAGGGATGTTGTTATCTTTACTGAGCTTTGAGCTCTATTATTATATGTCCATATGACGTAGTTTTTGTATGTCAGCACTACTTACATGTTTCCTTAGGCATTGTTTATAACTTTAGGCACGATCTTTCTGTGTCTATTAGGTTTAGTCACAAATATTAGGGTCAAGATTAGACTCCTTAGACTATATGACCATGCTGCAGCTAGTTTGAAGAATAGCATTAAATAATGGAGGATACCAGGCTATCTATTGCTTTGTTTCACGACCTAGCTGGATCTTTATTCGACACTTGTCTCTGATGTGTCCAACTGTGTAATGCTATGCGGTGCGCAACCTGTGGAAGTGATACTTGTTCATAGTAGTGGCCCGCGGGGTTTTGTCTGTTGTGTACGGCCCCCTAGTTGCAGCTTTAGAGTTAGTAAAAAAAAAGTCATTTTTGTCTAGTATTTTGTCCCCTTTTAAGGGTAACAGAATAAATATACTATGTATTGCTCAGGCAGTACTAATTATCAATTGACCGGCCATATTATCTGAAGTGTCTAGATTCCTGGTAGTTCGACGTTTATTAGTTGTAAAATAACACTTTATCTTCTAGGAGCTTATAACATAGTAATGTCTAACGTTTTATGGAGTTAACTCAAGCTAGCAGGCGCCTTAAACTGGGACTAAATCCATGTGGCTTAGATCTTTATATTGGAAATTATGTGTTTTAGTTGGAATTCTCACGGTCAGTCGACTGGAGTAGAATCACACATGATAATTTTGTAATTAGATCTGATTAATGCCACTTAATTATATTGCCTTAGAGTTGCTCCCTTTCATCTTATTTGATGACTTAGTAATTGTCCTGACTTAAATTATTATTAGCACCGCATCTTACTACCCGTTCGGGTTATACGCACTTACGCTAATGTGTAATGGTAGGGTGATTGTGAGATGAAATGGAGGACCTACAGTTTAACGTGGAATCCGAACCACGGTGGAGGCCTGGCATTCCTCACATTCACAAGATGTCTTGTCAGAGGTGAAGGAAGGGTTTGGTAATCAGATAAATCCGTGCCGAGACCAAGGATTGAACCCCGGCCGCCAGCATAGAAGTCTGACACCTTACCCCTAGACCGCCATGTCACCTCCTGACTTAAAGAGTTACAAACTTTCTTATTTACACCTGTGACCTATATGTGTAGGTTATAATATGTACTGTACCTAGGTGTTTCACACCTGATGTTCTTTTGTCGAGCTATTTATATTATAGTAACCGTTTATATTCTTCGTGCTCAGACAATGGATGTTTTTAATAATTTCTACCTATATGTACATACTTTTGAACTGTTTGAATATTAATAAACTGATTTGTTAAACTTGTAAATTAGTCTTTTATTTTGTTTCTTCCAAACAACATTTATAATTTCATAAATGTTGTAAAGAAAAATGTTTAAAAATAAACAAAAACAAAACTTAAGATTATCTTAAAAGTGGATCGATTAGTATTGCGATTACATAGATAAACATCAAATGATAAATTAGTACCTGTTTAAGAGCGACGTAACAACTAAAATAAACAAATTAGAGTGACATAGCTCAAGGACCATTCTTTAGGAAATCACTGTGCTCAATATTTAATATGTTTCTGTAGCAAAGTATATTATTTAATTTAAGCTCTTTGATGAAAGTTGATGTTCTATTTCCCCAAAATGTTTCTATAGCAATGTCCATCACTTCAGTCCACTTGTATTTTGATCGTGATTAGGTAAATATTGCGTTGTCAATTAATTGCGTTCTTTTGTGTACTCAGTTTGTAAAATAAATAATATTTATTTTCTAGTATTTTTATTCTTTAAAACATTTAGTATAATGATAAACAATAGAAAAGTTCCTTGATTATAGTGGATGATGGCTAGCAAACAGGTGTCAACAAACTAGTACTATGGCTGGTCTCTTCCCCTTCCGGTACTGCCAACGCATTATAATATTACACACAAACCTAGTTGGAATCAAACCAAGAGTAACACTAGCACAATAGAAACCCAAAAACCAGGAAAAGAAAATGGGTATTATTTTCGCGAACCCCACTATGGCTCTATAGCAGTTCCCTGGGTTGCGCACCCAAACTAATACAGTACGTGAAGCGTAACTACTTACCCAACACAAAATAAAGAATTCCAACAACTCAACTGAGGCATTTAATTCAATACAGATAACCTGGTTGTAGCCATCCAAAAATTAAACAGATGTACATGACGTTTACGGCGTCATTCAAAACATTGGATCAAGATAGACTAATGGATCTTGTGGAAGTTTAGCAAGTCTCTAACTAAGACATTACTTTATTCCAAACCCAAGGCTCGTAACGTAAACACTGTATGGTAAATATACGGAGCAATATAGTCTCTAGGACTGATGTAACATACATGAAACTAGCTATTATTAGACTTATCCCTCATTCTGGAGGACACAATATTTAAATAACAAAATAAACCTTTAAGTTAAGAAGTCAACAAGACTTGCCGTTGATCCATTGTCAATTCGACAAACTATCAACACAAAGAAAATCATCTCTGGCAATGCACAGAAAACTAAAAGGGTGCAAGCAGACATTGCCTATCTTTTACTACAAAAATTTGATTCTGAGTCATAAGAACTCGTAGATAACTTTGAAATACTCAATTAATTGAAGTCCGTGGTCCTATCCATGGCTGCGGTGGATACAACGGTCCCAACTTTATATTTGTCATCGAAGTGCGTCATCCTGTCCAGGGTGGCGGCGAAACAGACGCCTCCAACTTCATGGTCGACGTGGCCTTTGATTCGCGACGATGCAGAGGTTCTTCCTTCAACGCTGGTTTGGAGTAAATTGGCTGAGATGGCAACCTGGACGTGACCCCTTATATACTACTCAATCTGATAAGAACGGAGCAAGGCAGAGAATGTGATAAACACAGGAACATAGAAAGGAGAAATACAGACGAAGGTGGGCAGAAAGAGAAAATTAACAAGAAAAATTCACTAGCGGGGAGAGGGAGGAACAAGCTTCCTTGGCTCACCGCTAGAGTCTCTTGACGTAGAGTGGGTCAGTAGGTCGAAGTTGATACGCATTCCTTTCCTTAGCCAGGCGTTATAATGTAGGACCGTGTGGCTGCCATCTTCTAATAATTTTCTTCTACCATGTGACCATTAAATCAAACAACATCTTAACAGGGTGAGTAGAAATAAAAGCGATTTCTACTTAAATGTCTCTGTTATGATTATATTATTTAGGATCCGTTATTATTTTTATGAGAATTTGTGATATAGATGTACTTTACTATTTTTTTATTTTGGACGGCATGGCAAGCGTATGTAATTTTATCGGACATCATCCAATAGCAAAGGGTATGCTTTAACGTATTTTATTCATAAATACAATCATATTAATCCTTAATTGATATTTAGTACAGTATTTATAAAAGGATGATATTTTGACTAACCACGTGTTTGAATGTAGGGAGATACGTAATTTTATTAGACTGCATCTAGTCAGAGAAAATAAACTTCGAGGTAAATTCAATTAACATAGTTTCTTACTTGCATAAATTATAAAAATATTGATTTTTAATTGTAGCTGTCCGATCTGTCTGATTGACATGCTACAAACATTTTCTTTCAAACTCTATTTTATTATAGGTCTTTATAGTTAGTAAAAAAAACTGTAAAAAATGTTATGCACCAATGTTGATAGTTTTCAAACCTTTACTTTGAAAAATACAGAAATCGAGTAATTTGTATTAAAAAATTACTTTTCACACCATTTCCTTGGAAAAACCCATAAATCCATTAAACCAAATATTTTTTAAATAATTCTTTATTATTATTATTATTATTTGTACTAACTTAAAATTATCAAAATACATTTCTGTTAGTTATAAATCTATTAGAATTTTTAGGCGGTATATTACTAATAGCATGTAATTAAAAAATAGTTTTTTGTCTCTCCTGTAATAATTACTTTTATGAAAATATGGCCTTTTCGAAATGACCGGTCCGTATAATCATTTTCATTTGATCAATTTAACTTTTGAAATTTACTTGTACTACTAAAATATTACTTTACATTAAACATCGTAATTTATATGGAGTACTTTTATTTATATTGAGAATTTCATTCTTTTAATCTAAACTTTAGGCAACAAAATACAAATTTTTGTTTAAAAAATCAGTGGATTTCAAATCTATAAAATTTTATTATTTTCTTTGGGCAAGATGATTAATTTGGTTTAAATATTAATAAAAGTGTTTGGATAGAATCGATTATTACTTTCTCCCTATCTTACAGGTAGATAAATTATGGTGATCGTCAAAAAAATCGAACTCGAGAATAATGATGAATCTTGATGTTTCATGACTCTCTGAATCCGAGCCTAAACTATTTTACCAATTGATCTAAAACTTGATATCTAGAGTTTTCATAGGGTTGCCCCGAGGTGTTTTTGGAATTGGATATCTACCCCTAAAATTAAGGGTAGTTTATTGAAAGGCAAAAAGCGAAAAAAGTCAATTTTCTCAAAATAGGCTCTAACGAGTTTGATTAATTTTCATTTATAAACATTAATAAATATTCTAAACAAAATGGCTACTCTCAATATCTCGGCAAAATGGCTTTGAGGGCCCCGGTCTTATGTGTAAATTAACATTTTTTATAATATCTCCGAAACTATTTGAGATATGAAATTACTTAACATTACAAATATATATATATATTTTTTTTAATACAAATATTTTTATAAAATCAATAAATTTCAATCTATACTTAATTATATATATAAAAATATATAAACTTTTTGGACATTAATGTTTAAGTATTGCAACCGTAAAAAAATCTAATCTGAAATGTTGATGGATGTCGACGTCTCATGACCCCCGAACTCTAAAAATTAGTATTTGCAATGCCGTCTGTATGAGTGTCTATTAAAACTTAAATTTAAGAGTAGTTTTATAAGGGGAGAAAAGAGAAAAAATAGGTTTTCTCAAAATCTGCCTCAACGATTTTGATTATAATTCGTATCTAAGCGTTGATTGAGATTATAAATAAACTGGCTATTATCATTTTCCCATGAAAATGATTTTTAGGGTACTTTACAGAAGCGTTAATTTCCGTATCTTCACAACTATTTGAGATACTAAACAACTTATCATTGCAAATTTGTAAGACTATTAGAAATAAAAAACTTTTACTTGACATATATTTTTATAAAAGCAAGAGTTTCTGAGATATTTGCAAATATATTTATTACAATTTTGTGAGCTTGAGCTGTAAACATATACTACTTAAGTCTTAACGCAATAATTCTCCAATGCCATAGAGTAATTAAATATAAATAAGTATCTAAAATAAGTATGTTATTTTTCCTTAAACCTCTTAGGATAAATGTTTGTACAGCAATGATCTATCTCCATTTTAGACTCAATTAGATTCTATATCATTGTATATTATTTTATTCGTGTTCTTATGTGGAGTGGTGATGATACAATGTACATTATTACGTTCAGAAATCTCATGAGTTTATGGAAAGAGAGAGAAAGTCTCTGCGGTGCGCAGCACCATTTATTTAAATTGATAATTATTAACGATGATATTATCTTAGGTAGGGGTAAATAAAAACATATTCTCACACTAGCCACTATTAGTACGAAGGGCGCTCAGAAATTAGTGCCTCTTATTTTAATATGTAAACCCATATTATTAAAGATATATGTAGATGGTATGGAATTAGAGGTTGAATCTTACCGCCAATATAACGTAAGTTTTGTTGCCATGTGATTGATAGCAACAAGGGAACAGTTTGTCAAAATGTCGTCTGACATGGAAGTGTGAACGATCAGAGGTGTGTCATGTTCCCACCTGGAAGAAATTGCACCCATTGAAATTTATCGACGCTTACGGAGTTCAAACAGTGGATGTGAACATAGTGAGGCGATGGGTGGCGCGTTTCAGTGGTGCCGACAGCAATGTCAGAGACAAGCCACGTTCTGGACGACCCTGCACAGCTCTCCGCTCACGAAATGAAGAGCGCCTCGAACAGTTCATCAAGGTGAATCGGTCAATCACGACCAGGGAACTGTGTTCAGAGCTGAATGTAGATTTCAATGAATTGGAAACAATTTTGGCAACGTTGGAATATTTCAAAGTTTGTACCAGGTGGTTCCCGCGGATACTCATACAGGAACAGACAGATCACTGAATGTAAGACTGTCAAGACCTGATGAGCCACAATGAGGCTGAAGGTGATGGTTTCCTGTACCGCATCATTATCGGTGACGAAATGTGGTGTCACCACTATGAACCGGAATCAAAACGACAGTCCATGGAGTGGCGAAATGCGAGTTCCCCATCAAAGAAAAAGTTTAAGACGCAGCCATTGGCGAGTAAAGTGATGTGCGCTGTTTTTTTGTATAGGAAATTAGTGATCCTCCTGAATTTTCTGGAACCCATAAAATTCATCAATTTTGACCGTTATATCCTGACACAAACTAAGTTGAAGGCCCGAATTTTCAGAGTCAGGCCAAAGAAGAAGACAACCTTTCGCTTGAAACACGATAATGCAAGGCCCCGTACCAATTTGAAGACAATGGATCACATTGCAACTTTTGGCTGAACCGTATTACCACACCAACCGTATATTCCGAATTTGTTTCCCTATAACTTCCAAGTAGCCACCAGGGGCTCTCAGGGCAATATGACCTTGAAACTGATTTTAAACATCCTTGTCGATTATTGTCTAGAATGGTTGTATAGACCGTATTTGTGTATGAAGGGTAATATTAATCATCAATTATCAATCAACATGCCGGACGTGGCGGGAAGGTTTCGGGGCGGGTGTTATAATAGGGTTATATTTGTAATATCTGTGTTTTATTCACTGTCTACGCTATAAACCTTCTCAATCATCAATTATCAATAAGCATTCATCAATAATCGGGAAGAGTTTAAGGGGGTGAGGGGTGTTTTGACCCATTAGCGGAAGAGGGAAAAGTGTTTTGACCCATTAGTGGAAGAGGGAAAGGTGTTTTGACCCGTTAGCAAATCCACACTGCGAGGGCTGGAAGTCTACGCTTGAAACCGTGCCGTGCACCGATAATCGAGGGGGGCTCCAACGCACATCAAGGATGTGAGTTTTTAGACTAGGCAGGGGAACCGGGGGTTCCGAACATGTCTGGGTTCCGGGTAATATTCACTGTCTACGCTAGAAACAGAGCCGTGCAATGATAATCGACAATTAATTAGCAATTATCAATTAGCAATCATCAATCAACATGTCTGGGGGGCTGAAAGTGTCGGGGTGGGTGGTATGAGCGGGGTTTCACATTCATACAGAAAATGGACTATAACTTTTTCATACTCAGATATTACCCTTCATACACAAATACGGTCTATATGTTGAACCACAACGATGTTTACACAGTTTGCGATAACAACTCATCACAATACTCGCTGGATATGAGTGGGCTATGGTGCAACCCCCACTACTCTTCCATCAGTTTGGGCTGATCAAAGATGGACTACTTAGTTAACATTTACCTAACAACGACACCGTCATCGCAGCTGTGAGAGAGTGAGTCGCTTCCACCGGTGCAGATTCTTTCGAACGTGGTATCCAGACTCTTGTTCATCGCAGGTGAAAATGCATCGACAAAAGATGGTGACTATGTGGAAAATAGTGTTTTGTAGCTGAAAGCTTGCTCTATCCAACAATTTTATTGTGTTCCCCGTTTATGGTATAGTTTCCGTGGAAATAGATAGGAGACATTAGTATCGGGGCGCAGTAATATTAGAACAAGCATACCAGGACAATTAGAAAACATTAAGTTCACCAGCATTTCCTCGTAAGAGCCAATATTCGACAAGGTGATACCAGGACACATAGAATATCTTATGTTGTCATGCATGGTGGGTTCCATATCGGCCCCTTCCACGTCCCTTCACCACTAGTTGTTACCCGTCATCATCCTTTCACCTAGCTACAACCAGTCTTCTCCCCAGCTGTTAACCCTCTTCACTTGATCTGTCAACCCTCTACCCTGGACATGTCAGAACTCGTCATAATTAGTGGCTCACACCTTATCTCTCTCTCTCTCTCTCTCTCTCTCTCTCTCTCTCTGAGGAGTGTGGGTAATACATTAGACTCAGTAGCGTCTCGTGACCAAAATTTTTAGGCAAGCTTAGAAGGGGTGCCTCAATCATTTAATATTCTTTTAAAACAGTTGAAAACCTTTATATTAATTTTGGGGTTTAAACTCCTTCAATTATAATTATTTTATGTTTTCAAGCATTTAGCTGTTTTTCTTACAATCACTTTTTTTTTAAAGTAACTGTCTTGCAGATTAAGTTTTCGTGTTTACAACTCAAAAGCTGTACACAAAAAAAAGGCTGATATAGGACGCGTTCTATTTCCTGAAATTGTATACAACAAGTTGTTCAAAGAAGGTCTTGTACAAGTTTTGGTGTTCACACGATGCCATCTTCAGGGTGCATTTTCTTGTACAACTTTATGTACAAGAAATTGTATCGTGTATGCCAGATTTAAATATGTGTAGCTATGGTGTCAATACCTTGACAATATTAATTTCCCCTTTCATGCCACACCATCCCGCTATGTTTTGAAAGGGGAAGAGAAGGGTAGTTATTTCGGTTCTAGTCGTCACCTTTCGGGCGAGAGAAGTCTGGGCTCGGCTGCTTGCATTTTTACCTGACATCCGCAGTTCTCTCCCTTCTCTTCCCTCCGAAATATATGACGTCACAAATAAGAACTACACTAGCTAGAGCAATGGAATGAAAGTCGGATGAATACCGACTTCCAACCACCATTAGATGGACTAATGCACGTCTTGCATGCATGTTACGGTCACTGCCATGTATGAGATTTTTTTTTCAAACCCACCGATGCTTGGATTACATTTAAATGGTTAGCAAGAGAATATTTTTGCACACACTAAATAAAATAATTACATATCTTCAATCAAAGGCAAGCAGTGCTTGCCTTGCTTAAATTTGAGAACCTATCACCTTTACAAGCTAGCTCAACACCAAAACCCATGACGCTAATTTCACTACAAATAGTAATGAAAGTCTCCTTTTATCCTCCTCATCGACATCTCGCCTCAACACCAGGGGATATACGTCCAGGTAGGCCCTAGTTGACTTTGATAAAAATGTATTCCTCTCTTTGAAAATTCAACCTTCTTGACACTCTCTACTTTCTTCTCTAAAGATCTACATTTAATTATCCTACACTTATAAGAGCTACGAAACATAAATATAATTAATAGTTTATTTATCATACCATACATTATATTTAAACAGCATTTACTCAACCAGTCTTTATGGAGTTCAATAGACTCCAACAGACTTCAATGGACTTCAAATAGACTTCAAATAGACTTCAACAGACACCAAACCAAATTTCTAAAAGACTTCGAAAATTCTTCAAATTGACATCAACCATACTTAAAAAAACTTGAACGGGAAAATGTCGGTGAATTTCACCTACCCAATATGGTGGGTATCCTAACATACAGCACTACTACCAAACCTAATCACAACAGCTAAACCCATTATACCCTTCAACTCAACACTCAAACCCTCCTCCCCACACTCCCTAACTTCATACTCTCTTATCCTCTTTAAGACAAATAATCACTAACCTCAGACATCGTACCCTATCAGTACTAATCTCTTAATGACATCCTACCCCTTATGTGTAGTATATAAACATATATACTTTAACGGAGGAATGGATTAATAATAAATAATAAGAATTTAAAGAACCTTTGTTATTTCAAATTAACTTCATCAATCCTTTCCTGTACTTTCTAAACATTACTATCCTTAAAACTCAATCTTTTTTTACGTATAGCCAACGTCCTAACATGTGAGTCTATGATCACTTAAAAAGTGTATTCTTAATCTCTAATACTCTATACTTTTCATCCTTTTAACAACCCCGCCTTAGCAAAGACCCACCGGTTCCTTGGAACGGGCTTAGACAGGCATGCTTTCCTTTCTCTCTCTCTTTCTCTCTCCTGCCAACCGACTACACTCTATGAAGAGAGCTCACCAACTTTGCCTGACTTTGAAAATGATCTCTTTCTGTCTTTTCCTCCTGCTTACTTTTAACTGAGTCGTACTTGCAAATATTTAATCATCTTACATTGATCATAGGTAGGAGCTGTAGATCATACCATGCATCCTACAACATTTAATATATAAACACACACATTTATCATAGCATGCATCGACACAGCCTCATAATGTATAATCATGACTTGCTGTCCAACATGTTTCAGATACAACCCAACCCAAATCCGCTTGACCTTAACCTAACTGAACCAAATACTCTAAACATATCATATGGTACACATAAGGGAACGTTGAACATTTATAACAGCATAGGTTGATATCCTGATAGAAAAGAGTTATCAGCTACAACAACATCTGTTTCATAATGGGATCCTCTCCAGCCATGTCACCTTGATATATGTCTTGTCATTACCTCATCCCTGGACTCATAACCTCTAAAAGACGTATCATTATTAGACGCTACACTTCTCATCCTTATTATATAGGGTCTAGGAGACGCAACCTTCCTCTCCCGTCTTCCCACCTGGAACCTACTTCTGACGCAGGTCTCCTTATTGCCCTTATCGCCCTTATGACTCACCCCTCACCTTGGAACAGGTTCAGATTTGTTTGCTGGCCTCACACTCTACTGTCGACCCACCTACACAGCACAAATATTTAAGAGGTATGCGCGATCAACCAGACTTTAGACAAACTTTGAAACTATGCACCTCCTCTCTGAGTTCCTCTCTTGCCGACTTGTACCAGAATCGAGCTTGCTAAACATTTGATCCTCCTACACTTATCAGAGTCCCGAAACGTAGTTTATCGTATTAGTTTCATCATATTTAAACGTTATTTAATTGAAAATCTTACATTGTACTTATAAAACAGTGATCGTCATTAATTGATTATTGGTTTCATAGATATTTCAAGCTCATAACGTCAAATATATAGCTGTTCTCTTCATTCATTACGAATACTAATACTATTATATCAATCGCACCAGTACGCATACTAATGTCTTTAACAATCTATCTTAGAGAAGGAGCCTTCGAATCTTTTATCAACTTCCTAATTCATCATGTATTAGTTCTAGATGGACTTGACTTCATATCTTGGAGAGATTTACCTCTAAAAAGTTCTAGGATTCATACCAACAACGTTACGTATCTTGATCAATTTGCTATTGAAAGCATCCTTCACTCGATTGGTATTGGCTTCGACTTTTTATGAATATTTTTTTATGAATTTAGGTACACAAATCCTACCATCATTAATGTTGATACGTTTCAGGCTAATGAGTAAGGGTGACTATAATCAGAGTCTTTACACATGTCTTCTTGCAAGTCAATGTTTCACCTAAAATGGTAAAAATCCTCTACACTGCGGCTGTTATTATTATTATTATTATTATTATTATTATTAGCACCGCGTCTTACTACCCATTCGCGTTATACACACTTACACTAATGTGTAATGGTAGGGTGATTGTGAGATGAAATGGAGGACCTATAGTTTAACTTGAAATCCCAACCACGGTGGAGGTCTGGCATTCCCCACAGTCACAAGATGTCTTGTCAGAGGTGAAGGAAGGGTTTGGTTAATCAGATAAATATTTGCCGAGACCGAGGATTGAACCCCGGCCGCCAGCATGGAAGTCTGACACCTTACCCCTAGACCGCTGGGTCACCGCGGCTGTTACGAATGTTTACTGGAGTTTACTACTACTCCCCAGCAACAATAAATACTCTCCTCCTTAAAGATGGTGCCGAATCGATACTCCTCCTACATCTTCGAGGAAGATTATGAGCGATATAATCAAGTTTAAACTTGCATACTTCAGGATATACACGTGAAGTGTAGATCCCTCCAAGCCGTACCTTCTTCCCTAAATCCTCACACCCTCACTCTGACAATTCCCTTCACTCCTTACCTTAAGCCAGGTGGGCATGATGAACCTTATTATAAATACTGATTGGCCAAAGCCATAATTCATTCTTGAAAATAATTGCACCATTCATTCGAGCCTTGCATTATACTTAGACATAATTTGATCGTTGTTCAGACCATTGAATGATACTTACGTGACCTTTTATCGATATTTCGCTTCATAATTCTTACTTATACAAATGTAACAATTTATCTTAACTTTAAAACATGCCTTAACTCTAATATAGAGACCTCCTTCAAGTCTCCCTCAAGTCTCAACATTTTTATTCTAACGATAAAATGTCTTAACCATAGTGGAATCATTCAATGTAAGCTTATCTCTGTCGCTTATACATGATGAGAACGTGTAATACCTTTCTAAATGTTTAAAGATGTAGCATGTCAATCAGTTATATTGGACATCTACAATTAAAAAATTCTATAATTCATTAATTTATGCAAGAAATTAACTATATTCGCATATGTAATTGAGTCTACTCTGAAGATGCAGTCTATTAAATTTACGTTTCTCTCTACCTTATACATTCAAACACGTGGTCGGTAAAAAAAACTGACTTTTGGTAAATACGGGAGTAGATATCAAAGAAGAGAATCAATATTAACATAGCTTTGGATAAAATACTTTAACGCATTGCTTTTCTCATTGGATAATGTCAAAATGTTTACTGACGCTTGCCATGCGGTTAACATGAAAAGAATAGTAAACAACATCTATATCACCAAATCTTATTAAATTAATAATGGATCCTGAATGACATAATTAAAACAGATATATTTCCATATAATATGCCTTGGTGAATACTCACATCATCAGGATGTCTGCTGATTCCTTTCTTCCACATATGAAGCTCAATAAATCTATTTAATGATGGCCGCTCCACGTGCTATCTGCACTAGATCTGTTAAATGAAGATGTGCGTGTGAGTATCGACGCAAAGATCTCCTCATCAACGACCCTGGTGGTAAACCAAGGAAGCTTCTTCCTACCTCTCCTCCGTAAGGGAATTTTTCTTGTTAATTCTTTCTTTCTGCCCGCCTTTCGTCCGTAGTTCTCCTTTCTATGTTCTTGTGTTTACCATCCTTTCTGCTTTCTTCCATTCGTATCAGGTTGGGAACTATATAAGGGCCCGCGTCCCAGCACACAATATAGGCATTTACTGTATCTCTGCATTGAAGGAAGGACTCCAGGTTCGTCACGACGACTATGAAGATGGAGGCGTCGGATACGCCGCCACCTTAGACAGGATGACAGTTTTCAATAACCACCTATGAAGTCAAGGCCGTGGGATTCACCGCAGCTATGGATGGAACCACAGACTTCGATTGTTTTAAGTATTCTACAGTAATCGACGAGTCCTTATGACTTAGATAATTTTTGTTATAAAGATGAGTTATATCTGATTGCACCCCTTTAGTTTTTTTATATTGTCGGGGACGGTTTTCTTTTTGATAGTAGGTCTAGTTGACCGTTAATCATTTTCAAGTCTTGTTGACTTGCTAACTCAAGCGGGACGAGTCACTTTATTACTTGTTTTTCAAATATTGTAATTCAGTACTGTAGTCTCTGTTGAGATATATGTATATGCCTCCGGCGTAGATAGCGTAGATAAGTTATAATGTCTTAATTAGGGACTTATAATATTCCACTAGTTCCTTTAATATATTTTTTAAATCAGAATTTGTTATGACGCCTTGTACGGCATGAGCATCAGTTCAGTTTATGGATGGCTATCCCCAGGTTGTCTGTTTTGTTTACCTTATTACAATTCAGTTGAGAGATACCAATGTTTTAGGTTGGTCAAGTAGTCACGCTTCACGCGCAGTATTAGTTTCGGTGCGCAACCCAGGGAATTGCAATAGGGTCATAGTGGGGTCCGCGCAAATAATACTCTTTCACTCTTACCTTTCGATCGATTTCTATTTTTTGTGTTGTTCTTATATCTCTTGCCTTTAGAATTTTACGTACTATTGAATGCCCTGGCAGTAACAAAGAGGAATGTGACCAGCCATAGTACTTTAGATGACACCTGTTTCTTAGCCATCAACTGCTGTTATCAACAGCTTGTTATCCTAAGTGTTTAATGGATAATATTTTGAAGGCCCCATCAAGCACAGCCTGGTTTAAAGTGACATGTATACCTTGTCATATATTTCTCTGTTAGTAATTATTGAATTTTTCTTCTTTATAGAATTTACTTCTACCTGTGGCCTGGTGACTGCGCAGCCCTAGTAGCCCCAGTCTCCTTTCTCAAGGCTATCTGATTGGATCAAAACCCTTACTCGTTTCGACTACTTTATTGTAAACCATTGCTATCGTAACTATTGCTTTTCCTATCAATAAATCTATATGTTTTTCAATCTATGTTCTTTTCAATTATATAATATGTGTAGCCTGTAGGACCAATAGGTACAAACTGCGACAATTCTACCTGTGGCCAGTTTAATCCTTACAAAGATAATTAATGAAGAAATGACTGTAACCATACAAAGTGCAAGCTACTACTTAGTTGTTCAATCATGATTAAACTTATTTGATATCAACACTGTGTAAATAGAGACTATAATCACGAGTTCAAGTACCAATTATTGGAACCATTGGGTGACCATTCTTTGACTGGAAGCATAGTGGAACCATTTATTCTACCTTGATTGTTTACATCAGGATGAAACTGATAAGATATCAACCCAATGAAAACAAAGCGCATCATCAAGGTCTTAAGTACCGATTACTGGAACCATTCTAGCAAGAACTCACACCTTAGTGGATTCCATAATGATGAGTTACTGGTAAATGTTGCAAGTACTAAATCGTGATAGATATATATTCAGGGCAAATACTACAAAATCTGAAGAGATTAAAAGCAGCATGGCAGATGCACACGTTCACCTGTCCTGGAAAGTATTTTTTTTTTACAGGATAATACTATTTAGGGCCCTTTAATAAGGTTATTCGTAATTATTATTATTATTATTATTATTATTATTATTATTAGCACCGCGTCTTACTACCCGTTCGGGTTATATGCACTTACGCTAATGTGTAATGGTAGGGTGACTGTGAGATGAAATGGAGGACCTACAGTTTAACGTGGAATCCGAACCACGGTGGAGGCCTGGCATTCCCCACATTCACAAGATGTCTTGTCAGAGGTGAAGGAAGGGTTTGGTAATCAGATA